>JBBPKD010000146.1:0-35354 GCA_038089075.1 Singerocomus inundabilis
CCGTGTTCACTAGCACCAGCACCAGCACCAGCATTTGTCGACAATGGGACTCACTTTATCCCACTGTGCATGCACACATCGCTGCCGAGCTCAATCTCGTCTATGCCTCAACCGATTTCAAGCACAGCGCCTACCGCGCCCTCTCGGGTGCCGTGCGTATCCCGTCTGTCCTTCGCCTCCTCCATCTCATTCCCCTTGCAGCACAGAGTCTAAATATGGTAGCGATCCTATCGACCAGGACCCCGTATGGCTCCCATTTGCAGATTTACACCACTATCTGCAGCACACCTTTCCCCTGTGTCCGTACTCTCTTCCACCCCCTGTGCCTTCTCAGATACGACAGATTGAACGTTACGACCGTAAATACCTATGGGCTCGTATTCCATTGGCAGGGTTCCACTGATGCAAAGCCATTTTTGTCCACTGCCCATCAAGATCCTTCCACCCCATGTCAACTTCCCTTCTGCTGACCATCCCTTCCAGACGTCGTCCCTGTTGATCCTTCCACTCTGGACAAATGTGTACACTTGCCATACTCGGGCGATTACGATGGTGGGCCTTTCCTTCTCTCCACCAATCATGCTCATTGCCCTCCAGGCACTTGGATTTGGGGTCGCGGCACGTGCGACGACAAGGGCGAGCTCGTCCAGAAACTCATCGTCATCGATTCCCTCCTCAAACACGGCTTTTCTCCCGCCAGAACCATCGTACTTGCTTTCGGTTTTGATGAAGAGTCAACTGGCCGTCAAGTGGGTCACTCATTCACCCTCCTTTGCCATGATCCTCGACGAAGGCAGTTCGTCATGACGTGCACTTTGCCCTCCCTTCTCTGAAAAGGGTTATCTCGACGTTCGCATCCAAGTCGCTACCCCAGGTGGCCATTCCGACATGCCGCCACAGCACACGGTATATTCCTTCACCCATTAGTATATGTGACACCAACAAGTGCTTCCCGTCAGAGCATTGGATATCTTGCTCAGTTCATCACTGCATTCGAAGAAAACCCTCACGTCCTTCAGTTATTTCATAATGGAACCCCTTTCCTCTCTACAATGTGTCTTGCAGAGTACTCTCCATCTTTCCCCGAACAACTCCGCCAGGTTGCCCGTAGAGCAATATCCAGCAACGAAGCTCTGGGACATCTCAAACATGGCCTTCTCAATCTGTCACCTGCTGCCCGTGCCGTACTGGGAACAACGCAAGCTGCCGATATCCTCGAGGGAGGCGTCAAAATCAATGCTCTTCCAGAGCGCGCAGCGATCATCGTCAACCATCGTATTGCAGAACACAGGTATGTACATACGTGACCCAAGAGATTCGTTCATCAACATGCATCAAGCTCTGTTCACGAGCTCCAACAACATCTCGTTAAAGTTCTCCATCCAGTCGCACCCAAGTACAACCTGAGTTTGAATGCCTTCGGGCGGGTTGTCCACACCGGCCAGACAGGAGAGGTATCCATCTCTGATGAATATGATTCCGCCCTCGACCCTTCGCCTGTAACCTCAACTGGCCATGGCCCCTACTCGATCCTCGCTGGAACTATCAAGGCGACCATGGAGTCTTCCAACTTTTACAATGTGACACAGATAGTCGTCGCCCCAACTTTACTCTTAGGTTCGCGTCTTGTGTGTCCGTTGTTGTGTTCTAGACTGATTCACTCTTCCAGGCAATACTGGTGCGATTTTTTGTTCTTCGCTCCACTGTTAGCGAGTTTGACGTCTCATCTTCCTAGACACACAATTCTATTGGAACTTGACGAAGCACATATTTCGGCTTTCTCCCTTTACTTCTGTAGATTACTACAACGGTCTCTACACGGTGAACGAAGGTGAGTCATAGTAATCTCAAGTCAGCGCATCTCTAGGAACACCACTCAGCATTACGAGCGGAGGGAATGATCGGAGGCATCAGGTTCCACACCAATTTGATCCTCAATCTTGACGAATCTTCCATACCTTGATAGAAAAAAGTGCCCATCGTCAATATGATTGAATAATGGGGAAGCAGTTTTTTTTTTTGGTAGAATTCAAGAAAAGTTACGCTCGGACATGTCAATGTACATACATTTACAAGTACAATGTTGTTTGCTTCGCTACTGGTGAATTCGTCAACTACTTCGCAAGTGCTTCGATGATGACCTTAACCCCCCACGCGCCTGGGTCCGGGACCCTTTGCTCCTTCAACCACTCACCCTCGACGTACGCACTCCTGCCTGCCTTGGCCTCGATATTCCTCGTCTTTTCTGCAGCATCCTGCACCGCCTTGACAGCACTCTTAAACCCAGAGGGGAACGCTTCCACGAAAGCGGTAAGCGGATCAATGAGTGTGCGCGAGGGCAGTCGAGCACGTGTGTAGGTGTACAGTCGTGCAAGAGCAGACTTGAGAGCACTACCCCAAACCTCAGTCGTGGCCACTGCAACAGAGGAATGTGCCAGAGCTTGGGCGAGCGAAGAGAAGAAGATCCTGTTCAAACAAACGCAAGTCTTCAGTTAAAGTCTAAAGCATGACGTTGGATACTAACGAGTACAGAGCGCCACTAGTCCCCCCCATCTTTTCCTCGGCCACTCTGGATATAGCGATCATGCTGTTCACCACATCATCTCCTGTGATGATACCCTGACTAACAATTTCGAGCACACCTGTGGAAAGACGACCATCAGCGAACATAACCCGGGAAGAGCTATGGCTGGTACGGTAACTGACCCGATGCACCTGCGCTAAGGGTAAGCCCACAGTCTCCGTCCCCGGCGATTTTGTCCATATCCGTAATTTCGCCTTCAGCTAACAAGAGCGCGTTACAAGCACGCTCGATGGCAACCTCAAAGGAGTGCACGTCCGGTGCTCTCAGAGAATATTGGCTACTGAGGGGGGTGGTATCACCTAGTGTCAAGGGAACTGTCTCAGTGATGGCTTTTGACTCAGTCTTGGATGACCATTTCCATCCCGGGGCATTGGTAGGGTTATCCAGGAGGGAAAGTATGAGATCCGTAGAGATGGCGTTGTCGGATCCAGTACCAGGGAGCAGCAAGAGAGTGATGGAAAACCCTGGCATGTTGAGGCTCGTCTATTCCAGTTCAGTCACCTGTTTCGTGTGCGTGGGAAAGGTGAACAGACCATGAGCGACCCGGCCAGGACGCGTGCCACCTCGATACCCTGCTTGTCTAACGCAATTTTTGCCTCGCCGACAATGGCACCGAGTTCAAGCTCGCTGAGGCCGCCGAGGTTGTTTATAAGGAGCACGATGCGGTCGGTGCCGTCGTTCTTGAAAGGCACAAAGGATCGATCAGGATCGGCGGTAGATGTAATCATCTGAATAAGATTTGGGATAAGTTCGTTGAGTGGAGGCACTGGGGAGACGCGACGATGTCCACTCTCATTGTGGATACCGAGTCCGATTTCGAGTTCGTTGATACCCAGATGAGTGTCAGGGACCGCAGTGCCGGGAACCTATGCACAGTGTGATCATCCTGGTGTATGTATATTGAGAGGCATACATGACAGTGCTCCAGTCCCACTCCAATTGTCCCGAGGCGAGAAGAAATATATTCGGCCATGGCGTGAACCTCGTCAAGGGAACCTCCTCGCGCAGCGAGTGCGCCTGCAATCTTATACACAAGGCAAACGCCTGCAAGACCTCTGTCGAAGGGTCAGTGAATCAATATGGGCAGAGTGGAAAGAAGAAGAGACCTCCTCCCGACAATCTTTCCTTGATCCCGTCCAACGGCGACGTCGTCACCGACAATCACGAATTTGACACGATCCGACTTGTCAGAATGAAGGGCGGCGTACTGTTCTTTTGCAAGCCCAAAGTTGAGAACATCGCCAGTGTAATTCCTTGTAATGTTAGCGACGAGAGTGGAAAGAGACCGATGGGTTTACTTCACGATGATGACCGTGCTTAGTACAGGGTGATTAATGAAAGTGAGAAGGAGGTTGACAAGCAACGTACCCTGCATCGTTGCTCACCAAGTCGATCGCGCGACGGACCTGGCTGGCACTTGGCGAAGCGAACACATTTCCACAGACCGCAGCTGGCATATATGGTGACTTTCGGCAGTCCTCGAGGAGCAGCAAAATCCTACCTGTCAATATCCCTTGACCTACGACAACCGAATAGGGGAAATCCGACAATGCCAAATGTCAGGGCACCCACCGACAAAGGCAGAATGGGAAGGTTCGTGACCAGAGCCACCCCCACACACCAGTGCGACTTTTGAACGGTCTGGATTGGCAAGATGAAGAACTAGTTTGAGGACGTGGTCAGTTTTGTGCACGGAACCTAACAATACGATGAAGAGGAACCTTTGTTTGCGGAGTCGATGGCGAGATGCGGGTTGAGGACGCATAGTCCCCTGAGGGAGTCGAGCACAAGCGAGGCGGGGGTGTTCAAAAAGTGCTTGCCTGGTAGAATGAGGGGGTCGATGTGGGCTGCAGAATGCGACACTCACTCTGCACGACCATAGCAGCGATGCTCGACGCTGTGGAGAACGTCGAGGAAGGTGGGCGAATATTCGCGACCCCCCATGACCCCCCCCTCCGTGGTCTTTGATCTCTTGCTTTTCACCGCGATGAGCCTACCATCACCAGCAGCGTCGCCGTCATCCAAAGTCACCGATTTGGATGCGGGACCGACACGTCGCAAGAGACAACGCTCGGAATCAATGCAATCAGACTCATCTTCCCTCAAGAGGGCCGCCTCTGAAGGGCCCCGCTCCGCGACACCAGTCCGCGTCACCCACGACGCATCGACCACCGATGTCACCGACGATATCGACGCATACATGGCAGAACAGGGCGAACATGTCCTCGACGCCATCACTCTCATGCCTCCCCCCACACCCCCACACGGACCACCTACCAATCTCACCCCCTCGCAGAAGCTACACTACGTCACCGAACGCCGTCACAAGCGGATGGAAGTTGGCGACACATGGTATATTGTATCTCGCATGTGGTATAGGCGGTGGGAGACCGCGTGTCAAGGTATCGCTGACAAGTCTGGTCTGCTCGAGGAAAAACATGTCGGCGCGGTCAACAACACGCCACTCGTCGATCGTGATGGTAACCTTGTTTCGAATTTGACAGAAGGTGTCGATGTCGAATTTGTTCCCGAAGATGTCTGGAAGGCCTTCACTACCTGGTACGTCGTCTGCGTTTGTGAGTTTTCCAGTAGATTCGAATCTCTGTAGGTATGGTCTAGCTACATATCCACTCCCTCGTTCCGTGATTGCGAGAGGCCACCTTGAGGAACCCAGTCTGGAACTTCGACCTCCTCGTCTCAAAGTATTGTCCCTCGTCAACTCTCAATTGGATAGGGTGACTGGTCCTCCTCACGGCTATGTGACACTCTCGACGAAAGATACAGTGAGGACTCTCAGCAAGGAGCTTGTAGCTAGCATATCTGCCCGCTCCAATACTTCGTACAGGATATGGAAGGTTCAACCGGGAGAATATGCTGGATCGCAATTTCCTGTCTCAAAGCTTGCCGCGCATGAAGCAGGACTATTAGAGATAAATGATAAGACACTCGAGGACGCCCTGATCGAATTTGACGATCCTTTCGTTGTCGAGTTCCAGCAGGATAGCAAATGGATATCTGATCAAGCGTTTACGTCCCCAACTTTAACAGTCCCCTTGGTTCCTCCTCCTTTATTTGGCGGAGAAGACTTCTTCAGTCGCCTTGGAAAGGGTTCTGCGACAACCAGTGTCACTCAGATTCAGCCTAGACAAGTACCTTCTCCTGCACCCTCCGCGGGGTCGTCTGCGAAAGCTCAAGATTCACAAGTCGTTCCTTTCAAACCGTTTGGACTCTCCAAGACTAGAGTGATGCAAGAACCGGGAACACTTGGCCTCGGAAACATGTACGTCCCCGTATAATTCTTTTGCTGCCTGATCTGATACTGGCATAAGGGGGAACACTTGTTTTATGAACTCTGCACTTCAGTGTCTTGCGCATACAAAAGAACTTACAGATTATTTCCTTTGTAAGTTTTATTGATCATTGATGTCTAATCGCTCACTCACTTTTGTAGCTGGTGTCTACCAAAACGAGCTCAACCCCGATAACCCACTTGGAATGGGTGGTGCTATCGCCGAGGCATTCGGCGCACTCTTGCATCGTATTTGGGCCAAAGATTCCGCAACATCTTCTTATTCACCACGCGAGTTCAAGATGCAGTTGCAACGTTTTGCCCCACAGTTCAGTGGATACCAGCAACATGACTCACAAGAACTCATGGCCTTCTTACTCGATGGTCTGCATGAGGACCTCAACCGCGTACTCAAGAAACCATACGTGGAAAAGCCAGATTGGGAGGGTGGTGGGGATCTTGAGCTCGCGCAATTAGCACAAAAGTCGTGGCATGGATACATGCAGCGAAATGACAGCGTCATCGTCGACTTGTTTCAAGGGCAGTACCAGAGTACTCTGGTGTGTCCTGAGTGCCAGAAGGTATGCTACTAATTGTAGTTACCATAAATTGCTTAATTATCTCCCTTCAGGTCTCAATAACGTTTGATCCGTTCATGTATCTCACTCTACCCATTCCTGTGATGAAGAAGTGGAAACATGTTGTTGAGTATGTTCCTTGGGACCCGTCGAAACCCCACGTCAAGGTTGAACTATTACTGACGATCTGAATCGGCATGCTAACGATGATCCCATAGATTCCTGTTGAAATTGGTCGTGATTCTTCTTTCAAAGAGCTTCGTGCACTCCTTGGCAGATGGATGAATGCATTACCGGAGAATGTTCGTACCCCGCTCTCCATGTTCTCCGTTTGCTGATCCCTTGTTTTAGCTCTTGACATTGGAGATATTTAACAACCGGTTCTATAAGAACCTTGATGATAACGTCCTTTGCGGTGACATGTCGGATAGTGACACTATTGTATGCTTCGAGCTGCCTTGCAACGCACGTCAAAGCCGATTGTACAAGAAGAAAGAAACGGATCCTTTTATTATTCCGGTGTTCATAACAGATCTTCAAGCCTCGCGGCAGTCATACAGCTACCGTAGCCAGACCAATTTCGGTCACCCCTTCATTCTAGTTATCGATATCGAACAGGCTCGAAGTATACAAGCTATATACGAAGCTGTGGTGGACCGTCTCCAGCGGTGGACTGGCCATGCTCGTGATCTATTCACGTGGGAGGAAGTTCCATCGCTTCCCGTCGACTCAGTACCCATCCCGGTTCCGCCGATGGATTCTCTAACGGAGATCAAGGAGAATGGGGAAGTCATTCGTGTTGAGGCCATGAATGTCGATGAAGGTGACATCACTGATGAGAAGGCTGTGATCCAGAGCAATGCTGCAGTGAGCACCGCGGTTAATGGTGCTCTCCAGATTGTTGGAATCAAAAAAGATGTTTTCAACCTACGCCTTCAGGCCGGCCAGAAAGACTACGGGACGGGATTCAGTTCGTATGGCTCGTCGGGTCAACGCTTTGAATCCTGGGAGACACGTCTCGAGGAGACAGAAACGGGCGCCCCGTTGCTCAAGGAAATGGACGCGCTCTGCTGCGAGTTTGACGAAAACCTGAAAGCATATTATTTCGGTGACGAAACGTCGAACTGGGAGCTCGCACGATGGACAAATACTGCCTGGACCACGTTCTTACATCCCGAGTATGCCGAATCGAAAAAGGCGGCTTCGGAGAAGAGGAGCAAGGGGCTTTCCATTGATGACTGTCTGACTGAATTCACAAAGGAAGAACAATTGGGTGAGGATGATTTGTGGTACTGCCCCAGGTGCAAGAAGCATCAACAGGCCACGAAAAAGTTTGACCTTTGGAGAGTGCCGGATATTTTGGCGGTGCACCTAAAGCGTTTCAGTAACAGCCGTGCACTCAGGGACAAGATTGATACCTTTGTCGACTTTCCGGTTCAAGGTCTCGATCTCACCAATCTCGTTGGCGAACAGAAGGTTGGACAGAGGTTAACTGAGAGTGGAACTGATATCGAGGAGCTAGGAATTGGGAACGCCGAGGAACCTCTTATCTATGACTTATACGCGGTCGATGAACATCTTGGTGGACTAGGTGGTGGCCATTACCGGGCATACGCACTCAACCACGTCACCGAGCAATGGTACCACTTCGATGACTCTTATGTTACAAAGAGTGAAGCATACCAGGCAGTGGTAAGTCTAGTGCAATGTTGTGGATATAATACATTTATAGGCCTTCCAGAATGCGAATGCATATCTACTATTCTACAAACGACGAAGCAATGAGCCACTTGGTGGCAAGACATACCATAAAATAGAGGAAACACGATTGTCGGTTGATGAGGCACGCGACCCTACCCCATCCATGGATACCCAACTTCCTACGCCTCCCAATGAAATTATCGCACCCGCTTTCGTGTTGCCCCAGAAACCACAAAATATTGCATGGCGGACACCACCTTCTCATACTAGATCGACACCGTCGTCTTCCCCCCCACCCCTTGATGAGCCGCCAAACTTTGAAGAATCTCGTCATGATCAACTTCTTTCCAGCACTGATCTGAATTCGCTCCTGATGGATGACGAACAGACGTTTCGCTTCCCGCCCTCCTTCAAGGCTTCGCCTACATCGTCCAACGAGGTAGAAGCCGATGACGACGATGCCGCAGACTTACGCGGACTTGAAACCAGTCCCATCCAACTCCTAGAGGGAGAATGGCAACTATCCTCCTCTTCGCCCTCACCTGTTGACTCTGATTCCAACCCGTTTTCCGACGCAAACTCACAGACGAATGAAGTTGCAGTGGACAATGATGAGATACCAAGACCCTAGAACTCGACAAATGTAATCTACCTGCCTAATCACATATCTTATATAAGTACTACCTTAGAGTCGCGTACTGTCTGTTCCGCCTGTCTTTCACGGGGTCGAAACGGCTGTACAGCTGTTTACTATAAGTGACACTTTGACTTGTTTCCACATGAGCAGAATTCCTCCATCTCTACTATACCTGACGGTATACAATCCAACTCTTCGGCCTGACCTCGCAGTGACACATGGTGAAGACGAGGATGCTGAGGAACAGGCCCAAATCCTGTTCTACACTTCTCGCGACCGAGCCACGTCGCGGGACAAAATGCTGAGGCAGGTCGGGCTTGCGAAGGCACTCGTCAGCTTTGCAGAGTGAGGGAAACAATGAAAGTGGTAGCGGGTGTGTGCAGAACTAAACGTTCGCCAGGTCCTTCCATTCAACAGATCCATGTCAGAATATTCACTCGCAATGCAGGAGAATGGTCACGGTGAGCCCAGAGCCCAACTTTTGGATGCATGTGGTGAGTGTGGCCTCGTCTACACCGGCTACCATCCCCCCTCGAGCTCAGTTATTCAGGCTATCGAGCTGGCAAAGACACCACGTGTTGTGGCTATTAAACCCAAGTCCCGAGATAAAGGCAGGGGGAAAGCCAAAGAGGAGGAACCAAGTCAAGTACCACAGTTTGAACATCATGAAGGTACACTACATGATTCTGCGATACGGGCATATCTCATGCAAGGCTATGAACAATTCAAGGTCGGCTCTGTGACCGTCTGTTTTGTTTCTCGATGGGCTGATGACCTTTAGTTGACTCACGGTTCCTTTTCTTCGATATTGTCTTCATTGGGACAACAGGCGTTGGAGTTGCAGCTTGAGCGATTCTTTACCGTCTGGACATGGACGTGGGATCTAGATAAAAGCTTTAGCCTTGACATGAACCTTGGTGCGTGCATGTCTCCTTAGTGGGGTTGCTCAGGTGTTTACTTGACCTCTTCCCCCCTCCCATCCCCCCAGGCTTACCTTTCCATCCATCGTATCAGCTAATACTTCCTACCATTGACGATTTTTCAGCACAGATACCCGGGGGAGTTGATGCGCTTGTGTTGACGCGAAGTCATGTGGCTCCTTCTAGCAGATATAGAAGTTCGCAATACCCCGTTGAATTGGCACGACATCTAATGAACCACCTTACTCCAACGCTCGCTACTCCTTCCGCCTCAACAACTCAAGTAGAAAGATTGGATGATGTAAGCCGCGAAGATCACGAGGACCGATGGACGGCACCAGATACGGTGTTACCTCCGTTAGGTGGTTTTCTCGGCGTAAGCATAAGTGTGAGTATGGATGTCAGGAAATGGACCTGGCCATCATTTGGAAGGGGTCCCAATGCCAGGGAATCGATCACACATGCGGGCGATGACCTTGTCTCCCACTCTACGTCCAGACGTGCTGAGGTGCAAGTCGATCAAAGTGCGCTGGATGACGCGATGGCGTCTGATAATTCATTTGGTTTACCTACGGAGAAACCTTCTGCACTCGACGGGCACGAAAAACACCCGGTAAAGGTAGACTCTGACGTCTCAGAAGCTGAAGTGGACACCTCTCTTCCATCCAGAGCTCTTCCGCTCGGAATGGATCCCTCGGTCCCTTCGCTGAATGGCTCGCTACCGGGTGTTGACATCCCAACCACTGTCTATAGCGAAAAACCGCGGTTTACTTGGACAGTTGTGCACCTTGCCCCTAGTCACGAACCACTGTCAACGTGTCGGAGAAAGGTATACCTATTCAAGGTCAGTGCAGAAAATGATACTACGTGGCAGGCATTAATCTATTTCTCAGCGCGGCCAGTACGCTGTTGCGCTGCTCGGTAATGACGCGGATGACGGGGAAGCTTGGGTGGAACCAACTCAGTGCCTCCTCGAAGACGTGGAAGAGATGGTCAGCGAGGACAGTCAACGGTAGGGCTGGATGTCTGGTATTTACTTGCTCCGACTCACATTGAAGATCTAGTAATATAGCTTCGACGCTGCCATCCGCGACAAAGATTCTTCAGCCCAAGGACAACCACATCCTCAAAACTGGGGACTATGTGAGTGCGGGTGGAGAAACGGCCCTCAGCTCTAATCATCTGTTCGAGGCAAAAAGACTGTTGGACAGGTAGGGGGACTTGTCGGATGCGCAGGCACGATGATTAACTGATCAGTCAGAGAACCAACGGTGACCGAGGTTTTCTCTAGGGGCTTGCATCCTCAATACTGGCATGTGGTTTCTCGAGTTGCTGACGACGAAAAGGGAGAGGCATACCTGGAAGTGTCCCGCAAAGAGGCGACGTTATCAGACGTTGATAATATATTGCGCGGACTTTATAGGACTCATGTCTAGAAGGGGCAATAAGCCAAGCGGGCCCGACTGATTGTATTATTCGGGTGGTCTGTTTGACACCGTATGCAAGTTCCAAGCAATCTAATATCTCCGGTTGCGACTCACTATCGTTGGTGTTTGTGGCCCAGTGGTTGTCTGCGCCAGGTTGAGGTCGTCCTCTCCTGACGTCCACAGACTCCATAGCCTTGGGCAGCACTTGTATCAAGCAAGGTGCAAACAAGCGACAGCAAAGATAAAACATGATGAACGTTTTGAATAAGCTTTTTTTCGGGTCGATCTATCTGCCATGTGTCGTTGACTCTGGGCCCGTCTACTAGGACTCCTGGACACCGCCTGATGGGGATTGGATCTATTCGAACATCCACTCTGACATGACGTATGGGTTTGACCTGCGATCAATTCAGATGGCCCTCACAACCCTTGACGCGGTCGCCGTTCCTCTCCGAGTCGCCCCTAGACTGAGGTCGGGGTGCAATAATTTCCAGGGTCGCCTCTCCACGTCGGCGTATGCCAAGGATCGCGTATCGTGGGTGCAGATTTACGTTCTGTCCCCGGTGGTGTGGTCAGGCCTTGTGTCACACGACAGAAGCGATCAGCTTGTGTTTTTTTCTGACATTCCATGGGATAACGCGCTTAATACGGGCCTACAAGATATTCTATCTCGGTCAGACCGCCCATGGATTTACATCTCTGCCATTTAACTTGGCCCAGCATCCGCTTGCTTCATTTCCCCCAAGACACAGGAACGCATCCAAGTCCTATTCAAGGTCATGTCGTCCTTCATCACGGCCCCCTTGAAACTAAATATCATAGTCGTAGGTGGAGGTAAGTGGTCCCTTCGCCACCAGTTCCCATCCAAATCATCTCGTAGGCATCACCGGCTTGGCCGCTGGGTTCAGGCTATCCCAAGCAGGACACAATGTCCACGTTGTCGACAAGTCGAGACCCGGACAGGTACGGTGCCAGCGCTCTCGAATCTATCTTGGGCCTACGTTCCTTGACGCGCGATACGCTATAAATCATAGAAAGCGTGTGGCGTCAGAGTTCCACCAAATCTCACAAGGATTCTAGAAGAATGGGGTTTCGGGAAACAAGTTGCGCGGTGGGGTAAACCGACTAGGAGAAGTTATTGCTACTCGAGTAAGTGGACTCGATACGATATGAATCGTCGCGACCGATAACACGCCGATGCTATCAACAGTGGAGACAGGCGAGCTCGTAGGACATCTATTGTGGCCACAAACAGAAGTGCTGGAAGAGATTGGGGCCGAATACCTTTTGATGCATGTGGGTAACCTTCCGTTGGTTTTTCATGCACGTGTCATCACACGTAACGACTTGTATATTAGTATCAAGACCTTCACGCAATGTTGCATTCCGCTACCAAGTCTGCGGGTGCCCGGATCTCTTATAATACCCTGGTCACCAAGGTCACTGCTAATCCGCCGAGAGTCGAGCTGGCTTCAGGTACGATCTTGCGCGCAGATTTGATCATAGGGGCGGATGGCCTGTCTGGTGTCGTCCGTCAAGCTGTCGATCCGACTTCGAGCAGTGGTCGACCCGGCGTAGGTAACTTTTCTGTCTACGTGTAAGTGTCACCACGTTATCTACGTGCACATACCCAAGCGTCACTCTAGAGCGACCATTTCCCGAGAACAATTACGCAAGGACCCCGAGCTTGACGTATTCACCAACCCAGATCGTGGTGGCATACAGGTCAGGTTATATTCGCTACGTTTCGGCTCCAGCCTGACTAGGCACAGTACCCCATCTGGATGGGCACATTTTCCCATGCGGTCGGCTTTCCTGTAGTATGTCCATGCCATGCTTGTTGGTGACACTTGGGTCTCATCAGGTCAATCTGCTAGCGAGACAACAGTGCATATACGATACATGTATTTTGGCCAGACAGCTTGATGGATCCAGACGACGATTCGTCTGAGGAGTGGGAGTTCACGTTCTCCAGGAAGAAGCTACACTTCTTCGGAGACTCAAAGTGGGAGGTCCGTTCGGGTATTCAGACACTTATCTTATTGTCGTCCAGACTCAAGCGAATGCTTGATCTCTGTCCTGTATTGCAGCGCAGGGGCTACAACGGAAGAGGTCCTTTGATAAATTGGACGGACGAGTCGGGAAGGATCCTCTTGATGGGTGAAGCGGCTCATCCATCGCTGGTGAACAAGCTGCGTTCGAATCTCGGTCTTGATTGGCTGACGTTCAGGACAGCCTTGCATCACCCACAGCGCGAGTCTCCAACTCGAGGACGCTGAGATCCTAGGAGGGCTCTTGTCTCGACTAAAATACTGGGGCCAACTACCTCAGCTCGTGGAAGCGTTTCAAGACCTTCGAGAAGAGCGTTGTCGCGTCGTGCACGAGAAGGAATTAATGGGCTTCCAACTCGTATGGCTCCCTCCTGGTCCGCGTCGGGACGAGCGGAATCAATCACTGCAAGCCATGGTGACACTGGGGTTGCAAGGTTGGAGTGAGGAAAAGATGAGATGGCAATGGGAAGAGATAAGTCAGGTTCTTGGATATAGTGCTCGAGAAGCTGTGGAGGACTGGTGGGTCAGCTGGGGCATACTCTGGGAACGAAGTCTACCAACATCTATACCAATGAATGGGTGGGAACAAAAAACAGCACGCGGAGGTCCTCTAGATTGATCTTGTATCGTGACACTTTGCAGTGTAGTCTCCATCAGGTCAAGCAAATGTTGTACACAAAAATGCGATAAGTACAATTCTAGATGTAAAACTCTGGCTTTCTGGAGTTGATGCCGTACTCGGCAAGTGCTGCACTCAAGTCGTCCATGGTTAAAGTCGTCCTCGTCTTGTCCTTTGGCGATGTCAAACATTTGTCACTGTGAGCAGGATGTTAAGACAAACCTTGGCAGCCCCGGGACCGGAGACAGACGCGCGAGACCGCCCACTTGCTGCATTCGTGCGTATACGAGCATGTTGGTAGGCATCAGAGGCAATGTCGGAGACGAATTTCTGGGCGGCAAGGGAAAGAAGGCGTTTTCTTCGCGATGTAAGAGGTGAGTACACATGCAACGGGTAGAGTAGGAATCTCCTGACAGACGGACATCCTCGCATTCGAACCCAACCCTTTGGAGATAATAATCTGTGACCTCGTTTGGGATCTGCGAGAGGTGAGCTTCGAGACGGGGGCGACGGTACAGCCATCCGACATACTAGAGGTTCATAGTCATCGAGCATGAGCAAGAACTCTGCCAAAGTGCGGTCCTTACGCGCCTCCTCTGCTGCCTGGCGCGTTTGAGGCTGAGATGGGACAGTCGCCGTGGAAGAACTGCTGGCGGCGACGGCGGTCGTTGCCTGGGATGTTTGGGGATGTTGCTGAGACACATCTGGGTAGGACTGATACGAATATTGGGACGTCTGAGGTTGAGGTGTTGGCGAGTCAGCAAATGTCGTCGATGCGGACATGGCGAACGAGTGCTGCCGCGTCGGAGTTTCTGACGCGGCACACTCGGGTTATATAATACACCCATTCCAGGTCTTTTTTTCATTCACACCTCTTCTTTTCTCTCTCTCTACAATGAGTCTCTGGTGAGTCTCTTACCTCCCTATTGATGTTCTAGCTTCGTTGCACATGATGTTTGAGGCATTTGGCTTTATGCAGGAGCTATCCTGCACTGCAGAAAACCAATCTCAGCTACCTTCGGTGGGCCAACATCCTACCGCTCTTTCTGACCTTTTCTTTGCCTATCTTTGCCCACGTATCCGTGTGTTGACAACATTATTTTATTAGCCCTCGCCCACAACCAATCGCCACCTTTCGCATACTTTAATAATGTCGTCTCTGTATTCGTTTATCAATGTCACTTCTAAATTTCCGGGTCTGTAGCAGGTTATAACCGAGTCTTTTAGTACGGCGGCGCGGACCATCTTTCAGGTGTGAGCCATATAGCTTCATATCACGAGGCTTCGAATAGTTATGCACTGTCAGTCCATCTTGATGAGATTGGCATCGTCATCAAGTGCACTGGCCCGAGTGTCTGCAAGTTTCATGGAAGCCAACAAGACGTCAAGATCTGGTGAGACCACGAATCTCTTGTTGATTTCGCCTAGTACCTGGAGCTTCTTGTTTTCCATGTCCAAGTGAATTGCCTGCTGGAGGAACAACGGTTGTGTAGCCCCTGACACCTGGAAAAAGTATGTTGGGACATGTCATGAAAGTAGCAGTAAGAAGGGCCATACATTCAGTACGATTCCATTACCCAAGCGCATCTTCACCGCTCCGCTACGGTAGACCTCCATATGGCCGATTACGCCATCTACTTTTGGTGTTTCTTTCAGCCCTTCAGGACCAGTTTGGATTGTTGGTGGTGTGGATTCTGATGTAGATGCTGGGGGTTTGGTATCTGTCGCAAAGGATACCTTGCGTTTAAGAGTAGAAGGACCACGATCCGGATTGTCTACATCCATTTCTCTTGAAAATTCCGGGGTCGGCACCGAAGGGGACACAAATGTTGGGAAAGGTTCAGGAAACTGAAACAAGTACAATCGCTCCTGTCGAACACCTTCCTGAAAAACATGTTCTCCTCTGTACTCATGACCCTAATGAGAGTGCGGACCTTTGACATATTTGTTGGAATCACAAAATCCTCCACAAGGTCTTCAAGTTCTTCCTCGCTTTCACTCAGGTCGAGTGCATTTGAACGGTCCACGTCCCTGACATTCTCGGTGACGGAAGATCCTGCAAATCCAGATTGCTACGGTCAAGCGGAAAGGTTGATAAAGGCGAGTTACCCTGATGGTTTGAGGACGATGGTAATAAGAGCTCTTCAATTTCTGTTTTCGTTCCCATTCTTTTTCTCCGGTTCTGTCGTTCTCTTTGCAAAGTCTCGGGGGCCATCCAATCTAACTGCCATACTTGCTCCATGTCTACGATTTCGACACCCTCGTCTGGTTCTGAATAAGCCTCCTCATCGCGCTCATTTTTTGGATGCTGAGTCGTGTCAGCAAGCGGGTCAACACGCTGTTTATCTTTCTTCAACGTCGGCGCCGCAGAGTTTGACAAGTTTTCACCCAAAGCTGACCCTTGTGCGGGCCCCTGTGGAACAACGGGCGCAAAAGTCGACCTTGGTGTGATACGTCGCGCAGAGGTGCTTGCAAGGGCAGGACCCATTGCGAAGGGACCACTTGCAGTCATTTCAACTGGAGGGGGTCGAGGCGTGATCCCTCGTCCTTCTCCCCGCCCTTGGCCTTTACCACGGCCTCTACCATTCCCCTTGTCTAATGGCTGGACGGATGACTGGGGGACTTCCTAGGGCCACCATCCGTCCGTGTCAAAGGACAAACATCTCGCTACGTACCTGTTTTACTTCTCTGTGGATCTACTGCATGAGAACAATGGAGTGGTAAACTGCTCATATCGCGTACTCTTTCTTTCTCCGTGCCGAAAGTGTTGGAACGAACTTGAGTTTCGGAGCCCCTTGCCTAGTTACGTCTGATGTTTTCTTGGCGAGACTCGCTATGGCCTTTGGACCCGTGGATGGCAGCGACGATTCACCATTGTCCGCCATGGGAGTGTCTAAGGAACATTCGGTGTTGATCACGTGTTTATAATAGACACTATCACCACATATCGTACGAAAGCTTTGCAGCTCTTTTTCATCCCACTTTCGTACGATGGGCGAGCCCGAACATCTCCATGCCACCTACAACGATATCCACAACATAATCAAGGCTAGCGTAGACAAGATCGCAGCATTCAAACCGAACTTGTTCATCGCAATCGGTTTGTGCTTCTCACTAGTGATAAGCTAAACGACAGGACAGACTTACTGCGACTCAGGAGGAGGGTCAGCCATATGCTCGTCCCGTGGTGCAGATCACTTTAACTAGGCCTTGTTTTACAGTGGCTTCTTTCCCGCCCGAGTATTGGTGAGTCCTTGGTCACGATCTCACTCGGCATTGAACCTCCTGATTCTGTGTGCAGCGCACGTTCATAAAAGACTCGACGAACAAAAACATTCCCATTCAAGCTATCGGTCTTTCGCTCTACGAGCCCCTCCCGGGAACAACTCTAGAGCAGATAGGCATCGAAGTTACCCGCACACAATGGCTGTAGGTATTCTTCTTGCTTGGTCGCGAAATGACGTACATCCTTACTTTGCAGGGGACCTGATCCTGGAAAGGCCCTGTTGGGCCGAAGAGTTGTCGTTGTTGTAGGTGATTGATCCGCGAGACGTGTTATCTGATATGCAATTCAGTTCGCAGGATGAAATCGACGATTCGCGGAAAACTCTCCAGTAAGGGATCTTATAAGCGTCTTTTTTTCCCCAGCCGATGTTCTTGATTTATTTTAGGTACGCCCTTTCGGAACTCCGAAAGGACGTCGAGAAGGAGCTGCAAGCACTTCCAGAGTCTGAACGTGAAGCACATCAGACCGAGTTTGCTATCTTTGTTGTGCACAACAAGCTGAAGCCAAAGCTCGGGGAGCTACCCTCCAATATCCCGTGAGTCTCGACCGTCAAATTCTGTTTCGCCCACTGAGCGGATTGCTTTTCCCATCAGGTATTTTGTCGGTGCGGAGGTGGGCGATATGTGGTAAGATCTGGCCCGATGTCCCTTACAAAGAAATCCTGACACTTGCTTGGTTTATCGCACATACTTCCAGGTTAGATTATCCATGGGAAGCGGCGTGAGTGTTCTGGAAGCCCTCCGTGTTTGCTACCATTGAGTGCGTTTCCCTCAGAGACATCGAGGAACACGATCGACTCGCTGCCGAAGACAAGGTGAGACTGGCTGGTGTATCTTAGAGGCCATGAGCGATGAGGACGTCGTCGAGTTACTGTGTATCTCGTACGGGAATAGTACATACATCGTCAAGAGGGAGGTGTGCCCCAAAATCGGCACGGTTCGTCGCTCCGTTCCGACACCGACGCATTTTCTTTCGCATAGCTCTTTGCTCGACTGTTGGCTTGTCGCCGCTCTCAGCTTGTTCTCTTTTCCCCTCCTCCTCATCCCCCCAACCAGCTGGCACTGCACCTACTGCGCTCGCAGTCGTGAGGAAAAAAAAATAACGTGGCCCTCGCTGCATTCGCTATTCGCCTCCGCTGTGCACCGTGACTCATCGCGTGCGAGTGTATACGGTCCATTGGCATTTGAAGCAGTCCCCGCACACACGCACTTGCACCCATGGCAGACGAGATCGACTACGAAGGATTACCATCGAATGCGGGACTGACAGTGTGTTTCTCGTTCTCCGTGCGGAATGCCACTCACTCGCGTCTCCCAAAAGGTCAATATGCTGGCCGGTGCCATGGTAAGTCACCCAGACGTCAGTTGTGCGGCTTCACCCACGCTGGTTGCTTTTGGATAAAACTGCCTATGAAGAAGCAACAATGAGGCATACTGAAGCTTCCTTAGGCAGGCATAACGGAACACGCGGTCATGTTCCCCATAGATAGCATCAAGGCTAGTGTCCACCCTCTGAAATTCTGCATTGTGCCCATATTCCTTTTCCTTAGACGCGGATGCAAGTTTTTGCCGCTTCGCCGGCAGCAGTATATACGGGTATCGGAAATGCTTTCACTCGAATATCCTCCACCGAGGGCATGCGGGCACTATGGCGAGGCGTGTCGTCGGTCATACTTGGCGCGGGACCTGCTCACGCAGTGCATTTTGGAACCTACGAAGCAGTGAAGGAATTGACGGGTGGCAACGGCGCTGGAAATCAGTGGCTAGCGACGTGTGCGTTTACTTCACTACTCTGTCTTTCGCTTTCAAACTCTTCGTTTTATATATTTCCTCCCCTTTTATAACATCTTATGTTCATTGATGATCACTCATGTTTCCGTGTCTTCCAGCTCTGGCCGGCGCATCTGCCACAGTCGCTAGCGATGCGTTGATGAACCCGTTCGACGGTGAGCTGCCTTTTCTCACTTGTGAAGACTTCCCATCCAACTCCATCTTGCTTATAGTCATCAAACAACGGATGCAGGTACATCGATCTGAATTCCGTTCCGTCTTCACCGCGATGCGGGTGGTCTATCGCACGGAAGGCTTCGGCGCTTTCTATGTGTCGTATCCCACAACGCTGACGATGTCAGTCCCGTTCACGGCTGTGCAGTTCACAGTCTATGAGCAAATTAAAAAGATGCTGAATCCGAAAGGAGATTACTCCCCCGTGATACACATGATCGCAGGTGGTATAGCAGGTGGTGTTGCTGCTGGTGTGACGACACCACTTGATGTGGCCAAGACGCTCTTGCAGACGCGCGGCACGTCGCAAGACCCTGAAATTCGGAAACTTGGTGGGATGCTGGACGCTTTTAGAGTCATTTGGAAACGAGATGGCTTGAAAGGGTTCGGGCGAGGAATTTCCCCACGCATATTGACCCACATGCCCAGCAATGCCCTATGTTGGCTTTCGTACGAGTTTTTCAGTAAGTTTCCCGTCTTTGTCCGCTAGTCGGTGGTTGACGCCATGTGTAGAAGTTGCTATACGTGAATGACGGGCGTTCTCTCTAGAGCTAAAGAGCGTTTCGGGTCTAATGAGCCAAAATGACACTTGGGTCCGCATGTGCTATTTCTTACTATATACATCTGCATTACCATTCCACCCTCCCTGTTCCAAGCATATAGTACCGTGTTCGTTTTGGCTGTTGCGTCGGCCTAGATCGATTGTCCTGCAAATCACCGGCAATGACACATGTTTTAGATATCCAGAGCGAGCGGTCGAGCTCCCGCCCGCTCACGCGAGATAACACAGGGCACCTATACAAATGCATTGTCCCGGCTGTGTACCCACCTAATGAACGCCATTCGTGATTTGTTGGCTTCGTTCCCTCAGCACTCCCCACATTACCCACCAGTCCTCCGCTGCCTCTCTGCCATGGTAGGCAAAGACCTCGCAAATCTCTTCCCATTGCCAGCGCAGTTTAGTTTCATCCCATCCCTTGTGACCTTCTAGCAACATCATCCTGAGGCCTTCATCACGTGCATCCCTTGCAGGACCTGGAGGGACCCAGATGGTGTCTAATCCCTTTGTCTCCTTGGAGAATATGGACCGGACCCGGGGTTCACGGATTTCCTGGAAAGCTCGAGCGAGGAACGATATTTGATCCTCAGATTTGAGATAAGTGAACAAGGTGGTCAGCACCCCAGCATCTTCAACTGGCATGCTACAACCCTGTATACAGAATGGCTTGGAAAGAAGTTAGCATAGGTTGACATGGATCATGGTAGGGTCTTACCCATATTGGATATGCTGCCTCGCTCATGATAATCAACCTTCCGTACTCATCTACCCAATCCTCGGCGAATTCGCGATGATACAGTCGTTTACGCAGATACGTGGGAACACGACTGAACAATCGTTGTAGCCTAATAAGCAAATACATGGAACATCCAAAATACCTTGAGACGATACACTTACTTGGGCTCACATTGGATGTTTAATTTGTCCCTGTCAACTAGTGCACCATCAAAGGCGATATCGTCATCAAGGTGACCTTCAATGTCAACCTCTTGGAAGAAGGCGAGGATGGAACACATCTCCCCCTGGTTATTATACATGCTACTAGTTAACAAATAGGAACATGTGATTATGCATGAATCGACGTACTGTGGTGAGTGTAACTACATGGCGATTTTCGCCTGTCCACATATTGTACTGCTCAGAGTTAGGAATCCAGAGGGGGGGAGAGCCAAAGAAATCTACACACTTCGGGGTTGTCTGCTTTACATTCTGTGAGTTCATACAGTTCCGGATCGTCCTTCAAGCAATTTCGGGGGATGGCCGCGCTGTTCTATAGTTAGTGTTGCTTACTCTCCGGGGAAAATGATTGCACGAGCTCACACGTAAATACTGTGCCCTTCCAATGTCTCATTTATGGGACCATTGATTGCTTCTCTCACAACACTCCGTGGACCATCCGCTCCAATGATTACGTGGGCTGCTATCGTCCGACCATCAGACAGTATGGCACGCGGCCGCGCTGGATCAGAATGGACCGACATCACAGCGAGCTGAAACTCGAGGTGTACGCCCGCGTTCCTTGCTGCATCGAGTAAAACCTGGCATAGGTCCTGGTACTGTGCACTGATTCAGTGTGCATGTCACTTCTCAGCCTCTCAGCTAACCTGCATCACGAGATATTCGGCACCTGACTCTTGTAAAACGTCCTCTCGCCATTCGAGGCAGCCGATCTCCCGACCATCATCTACTGCGAACAAGGCATGGATGGTGCCTGCGTGACACAAATGCAGACGAACAAGCGCTCACCTGATAGAAATTTGCTTGTTCGAACAGGTAGTCCATATCTCCTCAGTTGCTTCCCAAGACCCCACTCCACGAGGAGTTTGGTGAGATTTGGTGGCAGATGAGCACCACCTTTTCTCTAAAACATTCGAGGTATATTGTAAGATGCAAACCGCAATCGAATAATAATGAAACAAACCTCACTAGGACCAATTCCCTTATCGATTACCGTAACTCGGTGGCCAGATTGGCGTAACCTGAGAGCCGTGGCGAGGCCGGTGACACCTGCGGACCCAAATGACGCACGTTAACCATAAGCATAGGATGAGCTTCCATCGAACGGAGGATCAAGGTTCCCACCTGCACCGATGATGAGAAAGTCTATCAAGAACGGGGCTTGCTTGCAAGACATCGAGGGAAAACTTGTTGAAGCAGTAAAAGCACAAGAGGCCAGAGGGGAAACTTGTGGATCTAGTTGGGATACAAATGGGTGAACCGTGGGGTTGCTGATGAAGTGTGACACAAGAGCGGTTTTTGGACGGCCAAGTTCGACGAGGGACACATGGTCCTAGCGAGCCTTCGCACGAAAGTGCTTCGATGGTGTGATGCGTGTTGGTTCGCGAGGTTTGACTTGTTATGGTAGCGGTGATATGAGCACCTGGGATGACATGTCAAAGTGGTAGCCGAATGTTACGTTCTGCGCTCGACCAGACGGTCGTATAACCCGACGGTCACTCTGCAGCACCGCCGACCCGCGGTACCTCGGTCACGTCAACATGTTGTTTCTCGGCGCTGATGCCGTGGAGCAGGTCACGAAAGAGAATAAAGGACCTTGCCGGTTGGATGGTGTGGTGTACACCAGCGCGGTTGGCTCGGACATGCCTATTTGCCGAGATGCCGTACGAAATGAACGCTTTCTCCCGTTCCAATTATTATTGTGTACTGTCGCGAGGAGGGGAAGGTGTCAAGCAGTCGATGGGCTATGTGGCATGGTCAACGTGTCAGCGGTCCCTTTTGTAGATCCCAATCAGCGCAACCGAACCGGCGGGTGGATGCTCAGGAGCAATCTGAAGATGCACGCACCCATCGAGTGGATCAGACTGTGGAAAACGAGAGATAGGCTGCTGAAAAGCCCAGAGAGTCGCCGTCGACGTTGCATCATAAAGTGCACGGCTGTTAAGTTGTTCACAACACCGTACTTGGTGCTAGGCCCAGCTCGCCTCACAACTGATGTGGATAGCGGATTCCGAGGAGAATACTAACAAGGGTCGGGGATGACGGGGTGAAGCAGAGTTTGAAAGGCATGAATGGTAGCGCGTATGGCAGTGGTGCTCACCGACTTGAAACGCTACATTGACGGACGACCATGGCACGCCTCGTTTCAAGTACGGTTTTGGGTTCACGAGGAGGTCAGGGCCAAAGCTGACTTGACGAGACTGTTCTCACCGCCACCATTTTGTCTATGCTCACCGTTCAGCAGCCCGGTCCACTTTCAGATCCCCTCTCCGTCCCTTCTAATGCGCCGGAACATTGTCCAGTAACGTCGTCAACTACCTCTGACATGCCATTCATCTTGACATCTACTCAGGGCACACAATCAGAGCTTGCAGGCAAAGCCGATGCTTGCAATGGCTGTCCAAACCAACAAATCTGCGCTACCAATACACCAACGGGACCCGATCCCGCCCTGCCCTTCATCCATGAACGTATGCGTCCCGTAAAACGCAAGATCCTCGTTCTCTCTGGAAAGGGCGGCGTCGGCAAGTCCACTTTTACCGCTCAGCTCGGCTGGGCGTTTGCAGCCGACGAACAAGTGCAAACCGGCATCATGGACATCGACATCTGTGGCCCCTCCATACCTACTATCTTTGGCATTGCATCAGAACAGGTCCATGCCTCGTCCACAGGTTGGTCACCAGTGTACGTGCAAGACAACCTCGGCGTCATGTCCGTCGGGTTCATGCTACCGTCCTCTCGTGATGCAGTTATGTGGAGGGGGCCAAAGAAGAATGGCCTCATCGCTCAATTTCTCAAAGATGTTGATTGGGGTGACCTGGATTATCTCGTCATTGACACCCCTCCCGGCACTTCAGACGAGCATCTCAGCATCGTCCAATATCTCAAGGAGAGTGGTATCGATGGAGTCGTGCTTATCACAACACCACAGGAAGTGGCCCTGCAAGATGTGCGCAGAGAGATCGATTTCTGCCGCAAAGTTGGCTTGCCAATCCTCGGCTTGGTTGAGAATATGTCGGGTTTCGTCTGCCCCAGTTGCAAGGCAGCGAGCCAAATATTCAAACCAAGTACGGGAGGCGCTGAACGGCTGGCTAAAGAGACTGGTGTGGAGTTGTTGGGCAAGATACCGCTAGATCCCCGGATTGGAAGAAGCGCCGACTATGGTGTGAGTTTCTTGGATGAACACCCGGACAGTCCAGCATCGACAGCATACTTGAACATTATCAATAGTGAGTCACTTGTCCCTCGCAATTCCACTGCCTTGACAGTGTTTCTGTTCACCTCCGCGATAGGAATTAAGCACGTACTTGGTGATTAACATCCGTGCCCTCGCTCTATTTGTATCTATTCCCTCGTCTGTATCATGGCCCCTGTGCTGTAACAGCTATGCGTGGCATTCGTGTCTGATGATGCAACATGTGAACATGAATGCCCCAAAGTCCAAGATCTACCATCACTATCTAGCACTCCTCCCCGTATCCTGACATCTTTTCCCTGCAAACTCGAGCGGCATTTCACTTGGCGGTGCATCTGCCTCTGATTCTCTGTCTGTAATATACCTCCCTATGGGCGCAACCCCCGCCAGCCCTCCCGGCAGCCCCTCCACGCTTTCGTGTATAGAAACGGTAGAAAGGGTTCGTAGCAGCTTCCGCACGGCGACATCACCGCCCGTGGTTGATGCGGCTCTCGATCGCGCAGGAACGACATACGTCTCGCCGATTGGGAACTCTATTCCGTTATTAGTCGTCGGCATGCCGTCCACCACCGTGGGTAGAGTGTGCTGCACCGTCGACGCTAGTGGAGAGGTGGACTGCCGAGCACAAGGCAAAATACTGGACCGCCGAGCGTAAGTAATAACAGGGTCAGTAGGCTCTGTCACGTAAAAAGCATCCGACGCTGTAATAGTCGGAGGCGCCAGGGTGTCTACGCCATCTCGTTCTTGTCTGGGGCTGCTCACCCGGGGTAATGGTGCGTCCAGCAACTTGTTGTCTCCTTCTGTCATAGGCGATTTCATTGGTGATAAGCTCGGTGAAGACTGGACTTGACCCTTCTCAACCACCCTAGGAATGGGACTGGTTTCGGGTTTTACTCCTCGCACCTCCATTCTATAATCCTCGATTTCTTTCCACAATGCGTCTCTAAATTCATCGAGCGTCTCGAGTTTTTCGATGTCTCTCCACCTCTCAAACTTTGTTGGGCAGTCTGGTTCATCAGATTCTTCATGATATGCTGCAAGCCATGGATGTGAGAGGGCATCAGGAATAGCGATACGGGATGAGGGGTCAAATGTGATCATCTGCTCTAATAGGTCAAGAGCTATGATGGAGTAATTAGATATGGAAAGTGACAGATCTTCAACACTTGCCTTGGATATCTGCTGTCGGCAACAGTCTTCTCAGAGGAGTGGCCTGTTTGACAGGCAAAGACCGAATGTAAGCCTGTGCCTAGTGTTCATTAGCAACTATCATTCGGTGTTCTACCGTTTGGATACCCTTTCACTGCCTATTCGATGGATGACCGTTTCGTCTGGGGTACCTAGGACATCCAGAATCTTGTTGAGTTGATCCACTGGGGGCGATCACGCCTTCAGACCTGAAATGCTGAGTGGTCTGCGTAAATACTGACCATAGCTGAGAGCATGATCATCAGAACACTGAGCCAGTCAGAATAGACGAACTCACTCTTTTCCTTTGAACAACGGTCTCCCAAGGAGCAACTCCGCGAAAATGCACCCTATCGACCAAACATCAACTGTTGTCTCGTCGTCTCAGTATTTTTCTTGTCTTCCGATGAGTGTCAGTCTGTTCACTAACTAGCTATGGTATATCCCCTTGTTGATACCGATCAGGCACGAGTTGAGAAGAGTAATCATATCAAATACCTGAAAGCAAGCATGATTTCCGGTGCCCTATACCATCGCGTTGCAACATATTCGGTAAGATGTCCGCTGATATGTTCGTCGGGTATAGCGTCAAAACCTCGGCTTAAACCAAAGTCACAAATCTTTAATTCGCAATCCGAGTTGACGAGCAAGTTCCCGGGTTTCAGGTCCCGATGGATCACCGAGGCTGAGTGAATGTATTTCATCCCTGTACAGGCGAGGATCGACATGTAAGGCACTAGCACATTTGGTCTGAGAGATTTACCTCGAAGGATCTGGTAAAGAAAGTATTGGACATGTTCGTTAGTGAGGGTCTGTCCAGACTTGATGATCTGGTGTAAATCGGCTGCAAACGGTCGGCAATGGGGCTCTCGGGATCAATATCTAGACACGACAAACCTTCCATGGGCTATGAAATTGCAAATAAATGCCGCTACCCATTACAATGGCGGGAGAGCTCACCTCCATAAAGATGTATCTGTACAGAGCTGAGTGAAAGACGACGACATTGGTGAGTGTGGAGATGACGCACATTTCTTGGAAATCTGGAGATATGGCATCTACATCGATCATCCCGGTAATGTTCTCGTGGTTCGCAAAGTGTCTAAGAAGAGTGATCTCCCTGAGTGCACGCTTTGCAAGCTGTACTTTTTCGAACACTCGAGTGACCAGTTTGATAGCCACAGTTTCACCTGATATCTCATCCGCTGCCGACCTGCGCCAATGAATGGTGTGAGTGGTGACCATCACTTGGTGGACAACTCACACGACCACTCCGTATGCCCCCGAGCCCATCTCTCTCACTAATTTCCACCTTTTCTCGACATGGAATGTTTTGCCAAAGGATGACATAAATGTGTGATATCCCCTGCGACGCACCGCAATTAACCCAAACGACGCGAGGTGTGCGAGCTGAGGGCACCTTTTTTTCATACCATGATGATGCTCGTTGAACTGGTTTGAACGTCGCCGAACCAGGGATCGACCGCGATCCAAGCTCTCTGAAGCAGCAGATGCGATGGGCGACGATGACTGGTCGTCGCCGCTGCTGCTGGACGGGTTCGCCATGTTTCAGGATGGAAAAAGGGTGATTATTGCGGCGGGGTGCTCCTTTGTTTATGGATTGCCGATGACACACTGCGGCGTAGACAAGCATCAAGGCACCCTGACGGTGCACGATGCAGCGGGGTGTCTGAAAGCTCAGACGCTGACTGGAGACGTCGTGCACCAGGCTGGGACCGACTTGAGAGTCCTCGACAGAATTAGCAACAGCGAGATAAGGTGTCATTTATTTTAAGGATCGATTGATCACAGCTATACACTAGTACTACCGTAGCGCTACACCTTGCGAGCCGGGAGATTGAATACATAGCATAAAGGCAACCCGTACGTTATGCGGCAGTCATAACAGGCGTCGATGGTGTCGACGACGGCGTGTGGTCATCCTCTCCAAAAAGGTCCAAGAACCCAGCAACCCGAGCCTTGTTACCCGCCTTCTTAGTCACATACTCCCGCAAACCCGACTTCAAGCCGGGCTGTTTATCCACGAGTTCCCGCAGCTGCTCCTTGGGTAGCTGGAGAAGTGCCCCAAAGCTTGCGGGGGCGATCGCCTTTGCACATCGGATAAATCCTTCCCACAAGTGGGGATTTTGCCATATTTTCTTCGTAATGAGGCGAGAGAGCAGAGTAGTCGAAACAAAGGCCACCAACGATTTGTAGGTTGTCACAGCCTGAATCACCTAAGCAAAGTTGCTATTAATGACTGACATTGGTCATTTGAGGAATAACACACCGTTCGAAGGAACAACACAGGCAAGACTGGCTCGTCAACTATTTGTTGCATCACCACGGCGAGAATTTCGGAACGGAAGACATCCGTCATTGAGAAGCAGATGCCAATGGCTGTATCATAGAGCATGAAATTGCATAAACATTAAGCTGGGGATCAAGGCAGGGCACACCTTCAATGGCACTCTTGAGCCCAATTTCCTTCTCAGACTCATGGAGCAAGACCATCAGCTCTGCTGGAGTCAACAACTCGCTTTGCCGAACGCGAGGTAGGTTTGATGTGACACTTCCGAATGTTTGTGGTGGGGCAGTAACGACGGAGCTAAACACGGAACGAACTAGGTTCTTTGGTTCTTGTTGGCCATTAAGTATCGACACGATTCGGGGTAGATACCGCATGATATCTGCCTGCAGCATTCCAAGTTTCAGACTAGCAGTAAGCACAGTTGTATAGGTAAGCTTTACCTTGTCCATCTCGGCGATAATGGGAATGAGAAAGCGTGCGTCGAGGTCACGCTCGCTAATAAGACCTTTGACCAAGGCTACGAGTTGCGCACTCGGTCTGCCATGCTCCGTGAAAATCGACAGAACTCTGAGCGCGAGCGATTCAGAACCTGGGGGGCAGGTCCGCATGAGTGTGAGCAGTTTGCCGTTATTTGGGCCCAAGGATTTGATGAGGGCAGTGATCAAATCTTGGACTGCTTCTTGGACAGAAACGTCCATTTGACCATAAGCAGAAAACATTCTGAAAAGTTTGGTAATGAGGAATGCCGCGAGAAGCAGTTGAGATGAAAGGAACATACTCGTCCAGGAATTCTGGGACTTTCACCGACAAGGCAAAGAGTAATTCAATATGCTGAAGTACAAGAGATTTCTCGGCTGGTAGATCAATCTCCTCGGACAGGTATGGCGTTTGTATGAGTTCTTCAGATGGCAGTTGGCCGTCCTCCATATTTTCGTCCTCTTCGCTCGCATTCATGGTCACAGTCTTTGTTCCCTTCGGTGAGCGATTCTGCAAACGGCGGAGTATCTGGAGTGCAAAGTCACGTATCATGCTGTCCATGGGTTCGACACCTGGCACCCATCGCCTTACGGTGTTGATCGCAGCGCGACGCGTGACAGGTTCTGTACAACATGTACGTCAAATACAATAAGCATTCGGATGCGCCATACCTGGGTGAGTCGTTAGATCCAGCAAGACACGCAGTGCTTCCATTCGTAATGAGGGGCGCTCAAGTACGAATTCGCGAAGGCTTGTGAACCCTACATGCATCCTGTCATCATGGATCATTGAAATCATTTGACGCACTAGAACACCGGTGAGACATACTTTTCAGGGTCGACGGAGAGGTCACGTAAGAGATCCAAAACATCCGCCGGTATGGAGGGTAAATCCAGGAGGAATTTCGCGAACGCCTTGTCTTTGCTATCTGGTCTCCCTTCTGCTTTGTTTTCGAGAATTGTCTGGTATGAGGAAAGTATTTGGTTCAACCAGGAGTCGTAATTCGGTCGCTGATCATTCGAAGTGAGGGTCGGATAGACATCATGTTGATAAATCATACCCAATTCGAGCCATCCGCGATTCTTATTCGATCATTATACCACTCTTCATTCATCCACACTGTAGCAAGACGCAGTCTAGAAGAGCACGTCATATTAGAAATTATCAACCAAGCAGCGGGAACCCGTACCTTGATGGGAAGTCTATCATAATATAGTTGCAGAGTACCTCCCGTAGCTTATCTTGTTGCGAAGAAAGTTCAGCAACTTGTTCGTCCTCTTCGTCTGACTTATCCCTATTTGGTGGTGTACCTGTAGCAGGTTCGGCAGCGCGAGTGATCATGCGAACGATAAGTAACATCCACATATCGTCGGAAAGGGCACCTGCAGGGAATACGTGTGACGACTCCTGCAATTCCTCACCACCGTCACATATACGACTGACAACACCCTGCATGAGAGTAACTCGCTCAATCTCTGTGAGATCTTTCGGGGACGGTAGCTTGAAGTCGGTCAAGTCAAGGCTAAGCGCAACTTCAGGAAGTTCTGTGATCGCCTCCTCTTCATCGGCAACCTCGATACTTCCGGAAAGCTGTTGGAAATCAATTTAGATAGGGATTAAGAATTAAATGAATATTTCCTACTGCTTCGTTCAATCGGTCGGGTTCGTATTCCATTTCCTCTTCGTCGATGTCCATTTTAAGGGGATCGACTGGTTCATCCTTAACAAGGGGTGCGTCTGAAATCGACAGGGCATCATCTGCAACACCATCTGGTGGATGCTCAGCCGACCCGGATGCTCCCCCTCTGCTTTGTCTATACGCCTGGACTAGACTGAGCAGAGCAGGCTCTGTAAATGCTTGCAAGTTAGCGACGATGAGATCCGTGACGAGCGCGATAGGTAACGTCGTGAAGTTGAATGAAGCAAGAAACGCTGCAGAGTTGGATACGGCATTGTCAACCTCGGCCTTGAGACGCTTAGCATCTGTAGGTTGGTCAGCAGCTGGACCTATAGGGAGGGGTCGTTTTTTTATAGCTTCTGCCGCGGTGGCCGCGACAGCGGCCATGCGCGCCTTCTCTTCCGCAGATGCCTTCTCCATTCGCGCGGCTTGCTGGGAAAGTGCCTCGTTAATCTGAGCACCAAAGGCAGAACCATGCGGCCCTCTAATAAATTCCACGCATCAGGAAACGAAAGCAGTAGACATTGAAGGACTAGCCTGGAAATATGTATCAATAGTATTCGGATGCTCTTCTCGACGCTCTTCACGGCAGAAGCTGACAATCCAGCCAGTGCGGCAGGCGTCCATGATGCCAGGGATGATACGACTAGTTGTACCAATGTAGGACGTTGTTTGACTAAATTACTCCAGCTGCTCAAAACGGCTGTTAGAATGTCGGCGTTCCTGTCAAGGGTGTCAGGAGGGTGGTGGCTAAAAGTGAGTTAAGAATAGCTTACTGGCTGGTGTACAAAATCGTGATGACATTTTCCAAGAGTTTCATGCCTTCCGCCTCTAGAGCTGTAGCAGAAATAAAAGGGTGGTCTGCTGGAACATTTGCAATGCTTGGGTCGTTTTTGTTTTGAAGCTGTCGTAATTCAAGCAAGGATTAACCTCACCACAGAGCACCACTCAGGGGGATAGCTACCCTCGGGTCGGAGACACCTCGCGTCTGCAAGAGGATGACTCGTTGCATGAACTTGACAGCGGAAAGCTTGACGCCATTGTTCACGGTGGGGGACGCAACAAAGTCGAGTATGTGGGATTTAGATTGGGAGAGGATGTCCCACTGCTGGCGATGCGTCCGGTTGGTACATCTGTACAGGACTGAGGTGTGGTCTGCGAGATATGGGGTGGCCTGACTCACAGGGAACGAAACAGTAGTGGGTAGACGGAGGCAAAGCATTGGGTGGCAACCTTGACGGTGCGCACGTTTGGGTCGTGGAGGAGATTTGCCAAGGTTTCGACCGACTGGGACGCAACTACGGAAAGAGTGAGATTGAAAGAGAGGGTCAAGTGCCGCGAAACTAACGCTGAGTGCGGACATCGAGGGAGAGAGTAGAACGGGCGATGGCAAAGTGAAGGAGGTCGAGCACCCATCTCTTGAGAAGGGAGTCACCCGCGCCGGAGACGGTCTTGACGAGTGTCGTACAGAGGATCGGAATCGGTGCTGGATGAGCCTCGAGAGACTCACGCAAAGTAGTGAGTAAATCAGCCTGTTCTTTCGAGTCGGCTGGCACTGCTAACGCTGCTGAGAGCGCTTGCAACGGGTCAACCGGATTCCCTGCCATCCCGTCTGGTCAAAGTCCAACTTGTCCGCTCCTGTCCCAATAGCAAACGTCGGAGTTCAAACTAACCTCTTTCCCTCATCCATGGTACGCTCGTCCCCCCCTCCGCACCTCACCCGCTCACCCTCCCCCAGGCAGCCCAACACTCCCAAGGCATACAGACCCTCCTCGAGGCAGAGAAGGAGGCCGCCAAGATCGTCCAGCAAGCCCGCCAATGTACCGTCCGCACCGCTTGTCGCCCACCGCGCTCACTCACAACTCCGACGTAGACCGCGTTCAGAGGCTCAAGGATGCCCGCTCCGAGGCTGCCAAAGAGATAGACGAGTATAGACAGGCGAAGGAATCGGAATTCGAGGCTTTCGAAGCGTCGGTACGTCCTAAAACCTCGAGTCGATCACACGCCGTCATCTCGCTCGCAGCACACCGGCAATACGACCACCGCTCAAGCAGCCGTAGATAGAGAGACCGAGCTCAAACTCCAAGCAACCACGAATGCCTTTGATGCCAACAAGGATGCAGTTATCAGGAAACTCTTAGATCGTGTCGTACTCGTGAAACCCGAGCTGCATCGCAACCTCACGAAACTTGGAGGCTTCGAAGCACAGTAACTCGATCATCTCTTGTAAACTATATGACAGGGTTCCGGAAGTGACTTTACAGCAATGCGTATAATATTCTTACTTGCAATGATACGGTCGAGTCCCACCATAGATAAAATGAATAAATGTGGATGAACTGTAACACCAGCGAGCAAGAACCACAGCTGACAACGTTCCTCAACCAGTGCTGTGCACACACAAGTCTAATAGGGATCCTAGCCTGGCCTCGACACCGATTCGTGAGCTAGCCATTGTAATCCCACAGGCATGCCAGACGAGGCCGAAAGAGTGGGAGGGCGAGGACCATCGGATACCAGCGATGCATTGGGTAATCTCGCAGAATCTCGTTGAGGCTGGCGAGGCGGTGCAAAATACTGTGCCGACGGTTGCCAGTTGACACCGACCTGCACACTGGACGATGCCACAGTTGTATCCGTAGAACCAGGGCGCGGCCATTCCAAAAGTCCACTAGCTTTCAGGGATGGCAATGACGGTGGTGGTAGGGATGGTGGTGGTGCAGGAACAGGCAACTGTGATGTTGCTTGTAGTCGCGTATTCGAAACAGCCTGAAGTGCAGGATCGATATCAACATCATTCACCGTGTTCCTGGCCTCCCTTTCATGGACATCTTGTCCAATTTGGACCCCTGCCTCAGGATAAGAAGAGGGCGGGATGAGTGTATCATGCAGTATGCGGCCCTGGGGAACATAACTTGGCGGTTGTACGGCCAGCGAAGAGCTTATATCAGAACCTGCCCGAGACATGGGGGATGTTGATGTGTGAACACGGGCGGCGGGTAGTGGCGGTATTGGTAGCGGCGGGGCCAATTGCGCCTGCAATTGCTGTCCAAGACCCAACTGTCGTCGGCTCAAATCCTGGATGCGTACACCCCAGATCTCCTCAAACTCGCTGGACCAGTTCAACAGCGTCTGACTTGGTGCCTCATCGGCATACTTGAAGAGGGGCTATGTCACGAGTAAGCTTTAGAGGCAGTCTGATGGCGCAAAGTAAATACCCAAATCGCAACTCCCACTGAGAATGCTAGTGTGAGAGTTGGGTCAACGCAGTAGCGCCTAGAACTCACTGATAATGCTTAATTTTGCCTTCCTGCCAAGGGCCTCGAGAATCTTGATTATCCTCTCCCGTGCCCACGAAGCATCTAAATGCATCTCCAAGCGACATCGTTGCCTTCCCTACCAGAATAGTATAAGTAACCCTTGATCATCTCGCACTCCAGGATAAAAAATGTCCAGATATACACACCAAGTCGAGTGCAAGCATACACGAGCAATAGACAACATGCATGATAAAAAAGCACCACGCTCCCATGTTTGATGCGGTATCATACTGAGTGATGTGCACCCAAAAGTTATCATCGGTAAAGCGCATATATTCGGGGAGAGCATCTGCCCATGCCTAGCACGAGTGAAAATATTCATCAGCGAACAAGCCAATACCGGATTCGACGACATACACCGATTCTCGTTTCTAATCCCTGCAATTGCTCCACAGGATGTCGCCCGCTTTCACCATCTGCACGAAACGTTCAGCGGTATATCATGCTGCAAAGAAGTCACTTGCCAACCAGGTCGTCCAAGAACCTTTCTACTTCCCCGTGTACCGATAATAACCGTATCAACTGTCCACTTTCCGAACACATACTATACGATGGGCTCGGTTTCGTTATGAATTCTGGGAGACATCAGTTTCAAGTCCGAACGGAATAAAAAAGGTCATTACCTGGCACTGCGGTTAACGGAGATATCTCGAAGCTTGTTTCATCAATAGGGAGGCGGAGGTTCATCTGAGAGTCTGTTGCCAGACGAGCTCGTCGATACAGCATCCATCCAAAGCAGTCCGAGATAAAAATGAGCCAAAACACACGGCGCGCGCACTCCCGTTCAATGCAAGCATCAATCAACTCGGGTGTCGGGTGTGGCGTAAGAACAGTACTGTCGGAATCGAAAATCCCGATTTTGGTTACTATCTCCAATGCAAGCTCTTGACGGGATCAACCAATTTATGCTGACACCTGGGGCAGAAAGAACTCACGATAGTGCTGTCCAACCCACAGGGACTTGCCCATTCTATCGTATAGCTGAAGCAACAGAAGAGCTTGTGCAGTAGCCAAACTCTGCTCGCAAACCAACTGATGATTCTTGTCGAACATGAGTGATACGGCTTCTTGAGCAAATATTTCTCCAGCATATCGACAGGGTGATGTCTTCAATCGAGGTTGTTTTGACAATGGAGCCGCGACTGCACACACCGCGAGAAGGAGATGTTGAGGAACGGTGCCATGACTGAGGGCTATCAGAAAGGAAGGTTGGTGAATGATCATGCGCTGGGGTTGTCGATAGGCGAAGAAGACTGGGTACTCCGATTAGTTTTTACACGCAAGCTGTACGAGAGGGACGCACGGTGAACAAGTTCTCGGGTGAGGGCTTGGTCGCGCTCGACGGTTCGGTCATGTTGAGTCAACGGTGGTGCCAAAGAGCGTGGGGGAGTCCCCGAGGGCATGGCCATATTGCCGACACTGTGTCTGAGACGCTTGTTACGAGGATTACTCACCCGATCATCGTCTGAGGATAGAGCAGGGGGAGGAATGTCGTTAGCTTGCACGGGAATGACGTTGAAGGACTGCGGGCCAGTGGTCACACTATCCGAATGGGGTGTGTAGTGTCCGCCTCGAGCGTCTGAAGAACTCTCTGGTCTATCCGAATTGGGAGGTCTGGGGGCAGGGACAGGCTTTCCTGAAGCATCCGTGTAGGTGCACTTCTTGGAAGCGAAATAGCTGAAATGGGTTGTCAGTCGTCGAGGAGTGATGTCAAGGGGGCACCAGGACTTACCAGTTGCTACATGGTGCTTGAGAAGACGACGACAGACGTATGAGAAAGAGTCGGGTACAAACTCATTGAAGGAACGCACCGGTTCCGTCACAGCGCCGTTTACTCTTGTGACACGCATCACAGGCCTGTGGAGGGTGAGTGATGTGCTCGGAGACGGAGGGAGGAGTACCTTTGCAAGGCGCTTGCGCTTTGGGCCCTTCATGAATGCGATATTTGGATCCGATCTGTCGGGTTCAGGTTGGGAATCGGGGGGATAGCGGGAGACATCAGGGGTGGGTTGGTTTGGAGGGGCAAACGTGATGGAGGGGAGGTGTGGAAGGACGTCTTGGGAGCGAGAGAAAGGGTCCATGAGGAGAGAGAAGAGCCCTGCAGGCGTGCGTGTATGCGGACGGGGGAGGGGAAACGCGTGGAAGAGGCGGGAGGGGGAGGAGGAGGGAGGAGGGTCAGATATTAAAAGGAGGATGAAAAGGGCCGTCTAAATCTGGTGCCGAGCAGGTTGACGTTACCGAAGGAAGGCAAAACGAAAACGACAGGGAAATGAAAAAGATGGAACTCGGTCGTGGCGGGTACGAAGCTGTGTGGTGGTCGGGCGTCGTCGTCGCCGTCTCTGACGATGAGCGCACTGGCGACGTCGGGATACCCACAGCCTGCACTCACCCTCGTATTTCCTCTTTCGTCGGAATTGTCTCTGCGCAGATCACCTCCGAGGTCCCTCCGGCGGGCATTTCCCATCTCCCCTGTCGTCGGGCCGGCGGCTTTCGTTCTGGTGCCGATGCAGACCGATCAATTTGGAAATTTATTATATACAAATATATATGTATATGTATATATACAAATATGT
>JBBPKD010000147.1:0-35259 GCA_038089075.1 Singerocomus inundabilis
AAATCTTATTGTATATTCTATTTCTATATATTTAAACGCACAGGAGAACAAAAAATGCACAAGTTTGCAAAAACTTCATTACTTTTTTGCTCTCCGTCACCTCAGCGGTATCACCCCCGATGTTTATGGCCCCTTTGACGTAAGTACTCGTCTATTCACGTTTTTGTGTATCGACCAACTACCATCCTGTCTCGTTGACACTACGTTAGGCATTCACTCGCCCAGAACAATAACCAGGCAAACGGCATTCGGCTTCGCAAGACAAGAAAGACAAATTATCCGAATCTACCTCCGTAGTATTTTCTTGTTCCCCCACGACAAGTTTTACTGACTCTATCGTATGTGTATACAAAGAAGAACATCAAATATCTGATCCTGGGTCAGACGTATGCAGCAAAGGTGACAATAGTGATCTTCTTGAGGTATTCATCCATTATTCTCCCAATTAGAGTGCATTCTCACATTAGCATAGTTTGAGGTTCCTGTGAGAGCGCCAACTGCCGAGTTCAAGATGAAGTTGGTAGTCACAACATTCATTTTTTACTCTGTGCTGATACCACTGGAGCTACCGTCTCCTGTCTCCTCTGTCCATCACCAAGAGGACGAAGCACCATTACAAGATGTGTCCCATATCAAATCACAGCCATTGGATGCCCAACCTATTGTCTCTCCAGAAATATATCTTGAGAGACACCACAATATTGGGGAATCATCTCAAGCCTTTCGAATGTTGAAAAAGTGGCTCGAGAAGGTCAAGAAGAGTGAGAAGCGTCCGGCATCCCATGAGCTCGATCGACTCCCCCGTGAGTCGTATCAACCTGTCGATCCTCGATCCAGTTTGCAGTCCCAAGCGAGAGTGAGTTTCACTCACGAGGAACCCTCAAGGATGGCTGGGGGTCGACCCATACGAGTGAGTGCCCTCCTTGAGAGACTACTGGATGTGGTGTACCTGATATAAAATCATGTAGCGAGTGGTCGCAAAACCTGTTTTAAAAACAAATGTTTGTTGTTCCTTGAGTTGGTATGCAGCGACTTACTTATCGGACGTTGCAGCCGAAAACATCCTCCAAGGCCATTAGACTTTGGGGTCCGAACAAAAATGTGCTTCGTGGCGGACAAGGCTCTACAGGTGCAAGACAGGCTGGCTCAGTGCGTTTTAGTTTTGTATGTCGTGGACCATGTCATGACAGCTTATTTTCTACTTAGGCCCAGCAAGCAAATAATGCTCCCGCCGCAGGGGTTCATCTTGTGGTGTGTATGTCTGTATTATGTTTGTGTTGTGAGACTCATAGTAGATCGCATCAGCGAGAGTCAGGCATGGTTGGCCTTAAGATCATGTTTCCTGCGTGGATGTGTTGTGAGTCAGGCATTGAAGGTAGGACGCATTCATCACGATGTGACAGAATGCAGCACACAAGATATCATGCTAGATCACTAGACTACGAACATTGATCTTATGGTCCTTTTACATTCATACGACATTAGTATATAACGTGGTGAATCAATCCATGATCAGGCTTATTAAGATGTTCGTTCTGTGGTTAGTGAGGAAACCTATACACGCACAAATGTTCGGCAGGACATCATTCGCTTATTATAATCCACTGTGGATAGTTAATCCTATAGATTCCAGTGTTCGATTAAGCCCTGTTCAGTTAGTACACTCACCTTCGCCTAACTGTCCACCGTCGCTTGAGTCCTGTGTGATATAGGTCACATGACACAGGCCGGCGTGTGCCTCGCAGGTAAGGAACATGGTCGCATCACCACTGCCCCCATAACCCTTCACGATGTCCAGTCCCAGCAGCTCAACTGGGTCACAATCACGCTCATCAAAATCTATCCGTTCACTTCATTTCCTTTGGCATTTTGAACTCGTCGTGCGTCATGGTCAAATGCAGTGGTGTTTTATTTATTTCTCTCTCTCTTTCCTTGAAGATTCTAGCTACTTACTCGTCTGTCGCAGTCGGAAATACCTATTTTATGTGCAAACCGTTCTATGATTCGCACATGTGAGTCATGAAAGTGACTGGGTCGTGTTTACGAACTGTACGCGTGAAAACCCCATTACGACCTACAGCTCTTAGCCGAGCTAGCTAAGGCTCTGTTCGGTATGCTCTCGAGTTTCGGCTGGGTAAGCTTACCGACTCGGCTAGCTAGCTCGGCTGAGAGCTGTGCCTTTGGACTCCGCAACTCATGGAGTGAGATACTGAAGTGACAATATCAATCACTGAACAGATTATAATGTTGAGGAGCAGCACCATGTGCTGTATGAGTTGCTGTCGCTGTTCTGGTTGTAGGATGAGCATCAAATGGTCAAGATTGGGCAAGGAAGGGCTTATCATTTCCATCATGAGAGCTCTAATCAGGCGTTATCCGAGTTGTGGAGTCCACAGCTCTCAGCCGAGCTAGCTAGCCGAGCTACCCAGCCGAAACTCGGGAACATACCGAACAGAGCCTAAGCAAGAAACCAAGCCAAAAAAAGGGGATTGTGAATCAAAATTGAAGCATGCTGTGCTGGACAAAATGAGTTGTGAGGGACAGCTTGACTGACGACTCCAAACAAGGTGTGCGGGCGATGAGCTGTAAAGCCCTCGCCCCTTTTTAGACCCTCCTACCCCTTTTCGCTACTCCACACCCCGAACAGCATACCCTCAATTCACCTTATTTATATTCCATTCATAAGCATACGTCGCCCCTCTACTATAGGGTTCTTCACTGTATTCTGTGCATAGCCACTTGTTAGGTATATAAGCCTGTACGTAGTAGAGCGTGCCCCCCACGCTTGAATATTCATCTCTCACTCTTAACCATCAGCGCTCATGGCTGATCTTCGACTCTGTTCGTGACACGAGCGATGAGCAGGTAGGAGCGGGAGATGTGACTGGGTGGCGAATGGTGAAGGTTCTGCGCGAACGGGGAAGACGGTCGGGAGCAAACAAGCGGATTTGCCGCACTATGCTCATGCGCGGATGAAGTCCAGGCTGCCTTGTGTATTACATAAATATTGAATACCAACTCCTGATCGAGCATGGCATCCGATGCGTTAAATCGGGTTATCTAGACAATTGCGCATCATCTCCCACGCATGAACCACAACACATCCAAGTGGGAAACATGATTCTGAGGGCAACCCTGCCTGATTCTCGCTGATAGGTTCAAATATGAGTGTATTCCGTCGATGTGGAATGTCACTGCCCATACCACACCTGGACGATCAGTGTCAAGGACTGTTGTTGTGTCTGACTAGATCATCACCATTCGACATAATCACTCTTCAAAGCCGAGACGCACCGGTTTTGTTCGACGACATCTTTGTTGGAGATAGGTGTGCCAACGACACTAGAGGAAATGAATGAATACTCCAGCCGAGAGTACGAGACTGGGAACATATATCTACCTAGAGGAAATGAATGAATACTAGGTAGGGTAAGTAAGGAATAAGTAAAGAATGTAAGATGTAGCTTACCTCCAGTCGAGAGTACGAGACTGGAGGGAAAGAGCGTGCGGTGACGCGATGAGTGGTCAACACTCGTCCAAATAAGGAAATGTAGATACTGTACTATAGTTCGACTAATGGAAATCCCAATCGACGGGCTGATCTCCAACAATCTTCACTAATAGCACACAGTCGTTGGTTTCGAACAAGGTTATTTGTGCTGCGCAGTGTTCACTCACACATGACTTTTTTATTCTCGATATAGGTCCCAAGCGCTTCGTGCCTTTGGTACTTGTTCTTACTTGGACCCAAGCCAGGTGACCTCGAGCAGTTGAGACCAGTGGAATCTTCCCTCATTTCCAGGGGTAGTCCTACTCTGGGATTTGTGAGCTCATGTCACAAATATTTTGGGGTCATGATGTGCGTACAATCTACATTGGATTCACTCGCCCCATACTGTATGTTGCGCTCAGCAGGATGCTCTCGACCAGGGAGCGCTCGTGCTCAGAGCTAGTGACGAGTTCGACTGCCCACCGAACTCTGAGTAGCATCATTCTCTCCCTTCGTGTTGCACTAGCAAGCTCCAAGCCGCACGAATTCCCAACAAATACGCCGACGAGTTGAAGCCTACTTTGAGTCTCGTTCGCTCATAACGAAATATATATATGTGGCACGGCATAGTAGGATCCATTCAGTATTCCAAACATGAAAGAAGACACTAGAATGTCTGTCTCACAACTACGAGCTCGGCAGACACTCCACCGACCTCTACTCCATTAGAGACTGAGAACCGACGCGTGCTCGACCCATGACACGCTCCACGGCTGGTCAGAACAACCAGCCGCAAAGCAAAGCCGAGACGGGGTCCGGGTTGATGTTCCACCAACGTAACGAGCCCGTCGTGTAGAGGAATTCGCATCCTAGAACGAGGGGCCCTGACTTGTTGATGGGATTGTCGTCGTACAGGCTTATGAACGCGGAACGCGACACGACAAGGCAATTTTTGTATGCGGGTGTGACCAAGTAATAAAAGGAGAGAAGGTGCATTCGAGATCAGGACACAGAAGGAAATGCTTGCAAGGAGACATTGCAGACGAAGGAAAGAAAATCCTTAGAGTCGGGGAATACGCGCAAACCTGTATAGTTGATGACTAGTGTTTTCTCACGCATGTCCCGCATATATTAGGCAAGTATTGTCGTTCAACTTGGCGTGACGAAGGAGAAACGTGTTCACGAGTCACCATATAAACAACCTGCGACAGTGCGCGTAGTCGGTGGTGGTAGAATCTCAATGTAGACATAGTGCTCGCATTGCTGTCAATTTCACCCAAGAAGTCGACACACTGTGACAATGACATATACATGTATCTCCATCTGCTGTAAGACTCTTTGCCGTGGGCCCGACGGCCCGCCGTTTTTTCTCGCCATGTGCAACGTTCTGAAACAGAGCTTGGGTAAACAAAACCTTCCTCATAATAAAATCTGGGCTACTACAGACTCACTTCGTCACAGATCTCGGAAACAGAATAGGGGTACAAAATTTCGATGCTGCTCACACTTCGACTTCCACCTGTTTCCTCTCATACTCACTCTTAGCATCTGGCTCCTTTGCACCTTTCGTAGTCGTGACTCCTGTCGCCACTTCATCGAACCTGGCGTGGGCAAGCGAAAAACGTACGCCAACAAACAAAGCGCTAGCCACCAATGCGAGTGCCTGTTCGCAAAAATAAAATAAAACATCGAGTCTCAGCTATTTGAGAAGAACATACCCCAGAGAAGAGTGTAGGAGCCAGCCAGTTATAATGATCCGTCAAAAGGGCACCACAGATCGGGGGCCCTGCAAGTAGATGAATGTCGAGTTTGTCGGAAATATGTCTCGACATTGACTCACCTACCAAGTCCCCGATACCTTGGTTGTATCGAACAAACCAAAGATTACTGACCGTCGAAATAAGAGGGGCAATGAAAGTGACGCACCTGCAAACATATAACCCACACCCAATCTCACGCTATTACACCAAGACAAAGAGCGCCTTGTCAACTCTGGAACAATAGCACAGCGGAAGATGAATATGACACACCCAAGTTCTGCAGGCTCAGACGTTAGCCCTAACATAGGAGCCATCATTGCAATATCTATGGTAGTCAAAGTCTCAGCATTGTTAGCGTCGATGCCCATCAATACGACACGCACTCATTCCTGAAAACAACCCGAACAACACTCCGAGAGCTACCACACTCGCCGCTGAAGCGAGCCAGTTCATGCAGATGACCAAGATAGCGCATATAATGGTCGCGATGATCGTTAAATTGACGACTCCGATGAACGGGAGTACAGCTCCAGCCCCAAGCCGACCAACGAAACTGCCCGCGTTGACTATGACCAACTGTATCATCTATGTCAGTATGACCGGTTCGTAATATATTGGCTGGTGACGCACGGAGTAAAAGGCAAAGGACGGGTTGAGCCCATGCCTGACAGCGTCCACTTGAAAGTAAAACATGGGATACATGAATGTAATTTGGAAAAGCATGAGCCTAGGATAGGATTGTCACCGGATGGACATCAGAACACCACGAGGGAGAAAAAATCCAAGCAAGCGCCATACCCGATTGCCGTTAAAAGCCACGTAGTGTCTGTGAAACACTTCTTCATCGCCTTCCAGAAATTGACCGGAATTGCCTTCCGATTCACCGCGCTGTACCGGGTGCGCAAGAGGATGCATGACAAGAATAATAATATGGTAATAAACGTTGCACTGATTTGCACACCAGTTTTGAATCCCATGGGACCATTCAACAGCTTGTTCAACATGATACTGTGAGCGACGCCCCCAAGTGAAGTACCCGAGGCGACAATAGACATCACGGTCGCTCGCCGACGCTTAAAGTGGTGAGAAAGGACGGCAAAGCTCGGGACATACGATAGTCCCTGACCAATCCCAGACGCGAAACCTTGAGCAAGTAAAACCTGATGAACATTTGAGCGTTACTCAGAGCACAATAGTTCTTCACAGGATCATACCTGATAGTATTTCCCAGGCTGTGCCAAGGACAACATGAAGATAGAGAGAGATTGAAGTATTGCACCGACGATGTACACATGATAACTGACAATATTGTTAAGAATCATGACGAAGGCAGGTTAGTGCTATCCTCACAAATATCCGTGATCAAATAATGGGCCACATACTAGGCCCACTCCGGTCAAGAGAAAAGTGGCCACACTTCCAATCCATCTGGATATTATTTTAACCCAAAATCCCGTGAGATATAAAATACTTTACTTACGAGATAGCCGACGAGCTCTCGTTTTGAAGGTACTGTTGAACATAGAAGGCTGATTGTATTGTCAGTCATCGACCCAGTATGAGCGCTCTGCTCGAAGGGAATATCACCTTGATATACCCCAAATGAATTTAAGTACCTGTTTGAGTGTGAGTAGCAGATTCGCATCAGTCGTGCATAACGCACCCGCATGCGCAAACTTGGACGAGAAAACTATGAGGAGTTAGTGGGCGGGACGACCTGAGCGACTGATATAATCTTACGCTCCAAATACTGTACACCAGGCTTCTGTACCACCGTCTGGGATATCTGGTTCTTTCGTTGCACAAGGAGCACACGAAATTGTACCGTCTATGGTTTCTTTCTGCGCCAAGGCCGTGCTGTCGGAGGGGCTAGAGTTACACAGAGCAGCCATATTTCTGCAAGGGGAGGCAAAGAACGACGTGGATATTAATATTGTCGGCCCTACTCTACATGGACCTAGCACGATCCTCCTCGGTAAGATCTTACAGTCAGCTATTTGGAAGGCAATAACACGTAAATATGTCAAACTTGTTCGGACGAGCAAAAAATGCTAAATGAAGCATCACATGTTCATTCATATAAATGCGAATGAGAATTGAAGCATCGTTGGCTGACAGACCAGTCAGTGGTGTTAAGGAACCAAACGTCATTACGGGGTACCAAGCTGAAAAACCCCATGGGGACCTATCAGGGCCGTTTAGCAAGTCACCTGCCAGGCACTGTAATGAGTGTAGGACCAGAGCGAGATGTGCATAGTGCTGAACACTGAACCTGCACTTAATGACTCGTACGAACGGTGGCCTCAACATCAGGCGAGCGCCAATGATAGTAATGACGTACTAAAATGATCTTTATCATGCATTGTTCCATTCTCGTTTGACGCACTGAATCATATCTCTGTCAGAAGTATCGAATCAGCTCACATTCTTATTCTTTTTCTCACACCTTCATACTGTCTACGTTTGGTCCAACCAACCGTCTGAGTCTAACTTGCTGCAAGAGCGTTTCGCGGTGGAGAACGGAGATGCGGTGCCAGCGCAGCGCATTTATGTCCGAGGCATTCATGTAGATAACGATGAAGAAACGACCACCATTACTACTATGTAATCCGAGGAGCGACTTGTTCGCATGCGAGGAGATATACTAATGGGATAGGTGCGACCTCCTGAATCGACTTTTCTAGTGCGAGTCATATCGGGTCGCGTGCTCGTCCATTGGTTCGAAAGTTGCAATGTGGCCGATAGCGCGCAAAGCTAGCATGCAATGTACATGAAACATGATATTGTTCCGGCCGCGACTTGGCCTAGCTTTAGCTTGCAAAACGTTCAGTCAGACCAAGGCCTGACGAAGCCACGGCTAATTAGGCCTGTCCAAGATATAGCTAGTATCAACTACCGGTGCACCATGACGCCTGACCTACCTACAGAGAGGTGGACACACGGGAACATCGGACGTGCCAAGGCAGCTAGCTAAAAATATGGATCAACTACATGGAAATGTCGTATGAGTTACGTACGAACCTGGAGTCGGACTTTCCAGGACTACTAAGCAATACATAATGAGAAGCCGAGATAATGCAGGTAGCGCTATCATTGGGAGCGTGTTCATTCGCAAACATGAACGTGAGAATATCATCTCATGCTCATGTTCGCAAACGAGTGCACTCTGGCGACTCCTGTCGTCGCTACCGTCGTGCCGTGACATTGGCCCGGATCAGCAAATCAAATCCCCACTTTAGGTCCTGTTCGGTATGGTGCCAAGTTTCGGATGGGGTAGCTTACCAACTCGGTTAGGCTCTGTTCGGTATGCTCTCGAGTTTCGGCTGTGTAGCTTGCCGACTCGGCTAGCTAGCTCGGCTGAGAGCTGTGGACTCCGCAACTCAGATAATGCCTGATTAGATCCCTCATGATGGAAATGATAAGCCCTTCCTTGCCCAATCTTGACCATTTGATGCTCATCCTACAACCAGAACAGCAACAGTGACTCATACAGCACATGGTGCTGCTCCTCAACATTATAATCTGTTCTGTGATTGATATTTTCACTTCTGTATCTCACTCCATGAGTTGCGGAGTCCAAAGGCACAGCTCTCAGCCGAGCTAGCTAGCCGAGTCGGTAAGCTTACCCAGTCGAAACTCGAGAGCATACCGAACAGAGCCTTAAGTGCGTAGTTCCTTGAACTTACATAACCTCAGCACTGCTAGTGGAACGCGTTCCTGTCCCTTATCGGCATTCGCCGAAACTGTCTCGACATCTTTCTTTTATGAGTTCTTTTCCCCTCGCATTAGCGAGTGTGCGAAACATGCCAGACTTTGCAACTAAGGCAATCATAGTACATACTGTAACGAAGGAACACCCATCCTCTTTTTGTTCTGCCATCTAAGCGCTCGAAACTAATGGCCATAAAATGTGACATAAATGATCGTAGATGTGCATCCAAAAGTAGCCCACACATATACGTACTCTCCACCGAACCAAGCAAGGCTGTCTTTTGGGAACAAAATTCGAGAAATGACCTAGCGTACACAAGCTCTCGGCCGATACATGCCACAGGAATCACCTTCGTTGATGCGCGAGAAACGCTCTAGGATCAAGCGCCTTGGGACTTCGCTTGCCAGAGAGGCCCACGCTGGGGAAATCAGCGTGTGCCCTGTCACGGATATACCGTTCCTGCGATACAGCCACCGCAGGCGTTTCTGCGATGCTTTCCTCGGGTGTGTATGGCGTTCTCGACGTGGACTGTGACGTGACTGACGACACAGTCGACGTCCGCTTTGATGCGCGATGCGATTTCTTGTTCGCTGGTGCTGGCAGGCGCATCTCTGTTTGTGGGTACGGGATGGACTGGTGGATGCCGCGGATCGTGGCACTCTGGACGTTCGAGGCATCTCCAACGGAGAGCGATGCGGAGGTGTGAGAGCGCGAATCTGACCCTGATGCACTCAGTGCTGCGGACCGTAGCTTCTTCCGCGTGTACAACTCTCCACCCAGGTCTGCGTCATCACCCGAATGGGAGTCGATGTAGTCGTCCAGGTCACCGTCTAGACCGAAACCCTCCGGATCTGGATGGTCAGGAACGATTTCGGCGACCTGATAGAAAGGCAACGAAGCAGGGCCCACCCCGCTCCCGCTTCCCTGGAATCCCTCAAACGTATCGTCATCGGGGTGAGGCGCTGTCCCGCTGAGCGACATGAGAGCCGCTGTCCGTGCACGCGCCTTCCGTTCCTGTCTGCGCGCCCTCCGCTCTGCTTTCCGACGAGCCTCTTCCTCTGCGTCGAACTGTTGTCGCTCGCGCTCACGCTGTGCGGCAAACGCAGCCAAGTGGTCCGGCGACGTGAGTCGTTCGATGGTGCTCGAATCCAGCGGGGCTGCATCAGAGTCGAAAGTGGATGACGAGGCGGTAGCTAATTCCCGCGCTCTCCTATTGCCAATACTAGACGTGCCGTCGTCGTCATCGTCATCAGAGAGATATATTGGGGGATGGCCAAAGAGTGTGTACCCAAAGAGAGTCAAGGAGAATTTGGGTCGGCGACGGCGCCTCACTCGGCGATGTGCGGCTGCGGCTGAGCCCAAGTTGGAGTGAAGCGACAGGGCGTCCGAGTCCGTGTCGCGGAGGAGGTGTTCGAGGTCGCTGGACGGTCTAGCACCGACCGACGAAGAACGTGGATCGGAGAGGGTTGTATTCGCTGCATTCAAGGACGGGTTGGGGGCAGAATACGAAGAAGAGTCGGAGCGCGATGCGGTGAAGCACGGAAGACACGAGGCGAACGCAGCGCGGACGTTATCGGTGTAGGAAAAGTTGTTCATTGCCATTCTTGAGCTTCAGGCTTCGAGTGCCTTTGACAACGAGCTAGAAAAATAAATGCTAGAGGTTTCGTGAGATGAAGAAGAGATGCTGGTGGTAGTTGACGTTGACTCGAAACAGAGTCGGATGTGTACTCCTGGAAGGCACGAGGCGAGGTGTACACGCAGTGGCGTGATGAATGAAACAGATTCGGCTTTTCCTCCGGTGACTACTGACTAAGACGAGGTGGCGGTGCAACTAAACACGATCCAGAAATTGTTTTACAATGACAATCGTGATCAGCTTTGCTACGTCTCAGGCTGAGAGGCCTTGAAGTACAAGCGCGACGGTCAATGCCAGCATTTGGGCTTGTCAGAGGCAGTTGATGAGGTCAATCAAGGTCAGGCTTAATCGATTGTATATGATGAAGGCTGGCCACGCTATGAACTGACGGCAAATGATCGTATGAGGTTTGTAGCATACTCATGGGGCGCACCATTTAAGACACCCCGATCGACATTCCCGGAGTCTTTTGAGCCTTTGTCGCTCGAGAACAGTTGGTGCATGCGTGCCAGATCCCTTGGGGACGTCTATACTTAGACTTAAAATGTTTTGCCTAGCTCGTGCTCAACGCGAGAATACTTGTCCAAGGCAGGTACTTTACAAGATGACTCAAGCTCACGACGTGCTGCTGATCCGTGGAACCAATATGGATAATTCAGGGAGCGTTTCCATTTAACGGATACATTCGCAAACTGGTAATCCATGTCGCTTGTTGGGCAAGTATGGGTTTTTTTAATTCAGTTGGGGACCATCCTATACCATCCCCAATTATTATTTTGCCACTGAGACCAGTTCTACTGGTCCTGTAAGGCAAGGTAACTCTAGATGTGGGAGCTCATTTTGATGCGCTAGCTAATGAATTAGTGGTGTATGTGCAATATATTGATATAGGAAATGAGGCTTAGTAAGAGGTAAGTATTTTTAAAAGAATCTGGGTTCGTTGCTGTGTTGGTTTATTTCGAGAGCCGCGAAAGTTGAGATGTCTCTTCTCCAGGACCGTTTATATTCTGGCATTTGCTATAGATCCGTCAGTATTCAGCCCTATATTTGGTAGGTTCTACAATGGCTCTGATTTCAGTACAAAGCTGGTAAGTGAGACATTGTCTTGGATATGCGATGTCAATAATAAACATATGACAGAACTTTCGCACATTGTCGTCGCCGGTGGACAGTTCCTCTATCCATTTGCAAAGTTCCGCGTCGATTCGAAGTTAACCTAACTATTTGAACCTTTTGATCAAGCGCGGACATGTTGCGATCTGAATTGAAGAGGTACAGTGATCAGAACATATCAGTCGTACGTATACATAGGAACTGCAACATGGTACTTGTGAGGACATCTCAGGCAAAGTATCGAGCAACACGAGGGCGGCACACGGACGGTGACTGGTACATGAGTCACGACGAAGGAATCGTGGCATGAATCCGAAAATTTGAAGCAATGACAGCAACGACTGAAATGGAAAACTGGGGGAACAGCCGAGAAACTGAGAAACTGATGAAATTAATGACGGTACTAATGCACACGGGTTATTTGAACTAAATTATTTCCAACAATTTTACCCGGATATCCTTCAATTCAAGTCGGTCTAGAATCACGACAGGACACCGGGAACGATGGTCTATTGGTCGACTACGACATCCTTGTACTGCCCGCTGGGACTGCTGCTCAGGCATAAGCGTAGTGAATGGACGCATGAGTTGACAATCAACCACAACGCTTCGGTATAGCTGTCCACCTCGGAAGGCTTGGCGTGTAACGGTGAACTTTTAACTTATCTGCGGCCATGGCATGCCATCGGCCGTGTTATTTTACTGTATGTACAGCGCAACGATAAGGCTCCACATCATTAGACTTAGTAAGGCATCTGGACTTTTGTAGCAGCAAAAAAACTTCGCATAGTATGATCTAACAAGCACGGATAGAATATAGTCGACCTGTACCGCTCTCGTTGAATTTGGCACGTTGTAGCCGCAAACTTTGGGATCTGATCAAATTCCAACTCCGACTCATTTTGCGTTGCCGGATATTATGCGTGGCTCTTCTAAGAGCATTATCCAGTCCAGATGTATTGCGTAACTGGGGCTCTGTGTCCCTTGTGTCCTATTAGTCCTAATGGCTCTTGGCCGAGGCTCTGCAGTACCTTTTGCTAAGTGACAGGTGTGTTACAGGACTACAGCATGTACCACAGCATGTTGATCCTTTAGCATAAGTACTGCGATCACTTATCGGACAGTGTCAGTCTCTCCTTTTCCATCCCACTCAACTCCGCGCTCCTTTGTTGCTGCTGTTAGGTAACTCGCTCTAGAGTTGGCAACAGCCTGCCAATATGGTAAGTCATTGCACGTTCAGCTGTTTAACTGAAGTGCCATACTTCTTCGCTACATCTAGTCTGTGAGTCACAGTCGACTGCATGTTTCCACTGTTGTCTCATAGACCATGTCGTCATTGTTTTATTTCGTCTAGAGAGTGAGTGATAATCTATTGTATGCTTTCATGGCCGTCTCACAAACCCGAATGTCCTTGCCACGTTCCATTAGCTTGTGAGTAATGAGCAACCCAGTGCTTTTACAGCTACCTCATGGATTGCATTGTCCTTTTCATATAAAATATAGCCTGTGAGTGGGTTTTGACACCATACTTTCATGGCTCATGTCATTTATGTCATGTCCTATCTAGTATGTGAGTAATCGTCAGCTGCTCGTTTTCATACCTCTCTCATGGGCTATACCATCCTTCACATCGTATCTAGCTTGTGAGTTATTGTCGATTCCGTGATATCACGATTGTCTCACGATTGTATTGTCCTTGTCACGTCCCGCTAGCGTGTGAGTGGTCTTGATTCCGTGGTTGCACGTCTATCTCACAAACTATCTCTCCTTGCTGCACTCTAGGATGTGAGTTGATCTTCAATTGTGTGCTCTCTGGTTGTCTCACACACTATCCACCCTGTCGCATACCATCTAGCTTGTGAGTGATCGATTACTTTATTTGTATGCAGTCTCATAGGCTGTGTTGCCTTTGTTTATCTCACTTAGTACGTGAGCAATCATCGATTCCGTCCCTTCACGGATATCTCACGTGATATATATGTCGTCTCATCGCGTCCCATCTAGCTTGTGAGTGTAGTTATATTTCATGGACATCCTACAAACCATATCCTGATTTCTGCACAATCCACTAGCCTGTGAGTGGTTATCGATTACGTGATTTCAGCTATGCTACGTATCTCACACTATATTACTCCCATATAGAATGTGAGTAATTGTCGGCTTGGTGTTATCATGGTGTTAGGCTCATAGACGATGGCGTTCTTGTTGCGTTCTTCCTAGAATGTGAGTGATGGTCGACTCTGCATTTTCAGTTGGCTTACTGTCCATGTCGTCCTTGTCGCATTCTATTTAGCAAGTGAGTAGTTGCCGACATCGTAGTTTCATGGCTGTCTCAAACCAAGTCGTTCTTGTCACATTTCGTCTAGGAAGTGAGTGATTTTCGACTTCACTCTCTCATACCTACCTCACAGACTATTTGTCCCACGGATGTTGTTATCCTTCTTACATCCTGTCCAGTTCGTGAGTGACTTTCCACCCACTCCATCCCATCTCACAGATATCGACCTTATTGGGTTCATTTGCCACCGTGAGTGATCTAAGATTGGTTGTTGTCTACCTTTTTCGTTCAACATTTGCTCTTGTTAATACAGGACACAAAATTTAGCGCATACAATCTGCACTTGACAAATCTATAACTGAACATGATGCTGAGGTCAGTGGTCCTTGGCCCACTGAAACTATCTTAAAGTCATTTCTTCACCCCACGGGAAACGAAGATGGCTGAACCCAGGAGGACGACGACAATCTCAACCCTCCAAAAGGCTATCAAAAGGACGCGAAATAAATCAGGGTACATGAAGGTTGCTTATAACAACTCAGAGTGGTTCATCATCTTGACATTGTTTGCATGCAGCAGGATTCCACTGACCTGCAGATCCCTCTTGCAACTGAAGAAGCACACCTGACAGAGGCCCGCTTGGTAATCTCCGATCTCGAAATAGCACTTGAAATAGCACTGAATGAAACAGAATGCCTGAAGGTCACTTTGGTCCACTCCGGTAGGGATACGATACTGAACTCGCTTAATTGCAGTGCGACAAATCCAGCTTGCAGTCTTCATTTGATGTTTTACAGGTGATTAATTTGGTACATATACATAAGCGATATTGGTATTTATACCTTTTTTGCAGTGCGAGAAAACTGACCTACAGTCTACTCTCGTTACTCTACATGCGGAAGCTGCTGACGCTAACAGCAGAGTTTCGGCTCTTGAAATGGCTCTGAAAACTGCGCTGGATCAAGTGGGGCACACGAACGTTAGTCTGATACGTTCATAATGGACTAAGATACTAAAGTCCTTAATCCACAGTCTAACCTTGTCATCAAGGAAGCAGAAGTAGCTGAAGCCCACAAGAAAATCTCGGCTCTCCGGACAGACCTTGAAATAACCCAGAACGACATGGGACACATGAAGGTTAGTGCCGAGATAGCGAGGAAGAAACACCACACCGACTTCGCTTGCTTGCAGAACGAGAAAGCCAACCTGCAATGTTCGTTCGATGCTCTACATGCGGGAGTAACCGAAGCAAACCAAAAGTGGATGCCGGGTATTGGCGCTTTCAAACAATGGATATCCGATTGCGCAGTTGATGTAAATTCACCCATTTTTGGCCACGACTACTCGGGTTCTCCGGGTGAGAAGTACAACGTGCTTGCACACAATGCTATTCTGGGAGTACGTTCTCACAGCTGGAGTTCGGCATACGAGGATGCGAAGCAGGTCAGTTTAGACTTTCTTCTGTGTGCTCACGTCCAATCATCTACCCATCAAAGTCTATCGATATCCAACCGTCGGCCATAGGTTATATTGCCAGGTCTCTGGCCCAAATTGGGCAAGGTGACCCAGAAGAAGCGATGCGGGTGTTCGACCTGGCATTCTGGAACTGTAACCCGAACGAGAGTAATTTGCTGGTGCTCATCAAAGTTTGTGGTCCCTACAGTTTTTGACGTAACTGAGCATATACTTCACAAGGCAATCATCGTATTCATAGCCGGAAAGCATGACGACGCGATCTCTCGTATCCATCATCTGATCGCCGTTGCGCGAGATGATGGAATAATGTATTGCTACATCCATGTATTATCTACGAGATCTCACTACGGAGGTGAACCTGATAACATTTATCTAGGTCCTTGGGAAGATGTACCTTATCCAGGGCGACTACGAAAGTGCAGTGAACGTACTCGAACGAGTATGCGGCATTGCTTCATCCGGTGCCAATTCTGAACTAGAAACCATCTCGCTTGTAAGTAGCTTGGTGCAACATGGTCTTGATGCATGTTGACTTTTTTGATGAGATATTTGGATGGAGCTTCGATGGTCTTCGGATCACGGTACGGCGATGTCATTGCGAAGCTCTCCTTGAGGCGGGTCGCGCGGAGGAAGCTACACAGGCACTTCTCAAGATACTTGAAACCTTTAGTGAGGAGAAACGCACCAGCAGAGTAACAGCAGAGTGGGTCACAGGTGAGTTTCTGCATGGGTATCCTGTGGGCGATGATGACGCGTGCGTTTAGATCTACAGAAAAAATCTGTTGACATGATGGAAGCCCTGGGCGACACAGCATTTAGCTCTGGGGAACACTTCGGGGCGATTGCGCGGTACTCTTCTGCACTGTCTCTCAGTCCTTCGAACGCAATAGACATCCTCATTAAACGAAGCAAGGCACAGGCTTCAGAAGGATTGTGGGCAGACTCCCTGGCAGATGCAAACGAGGTATGTGTGTCGTATTCCTTAGAAGGTAGCCACTAGGCTCATCCCTACACTTAGGTAATCAAGCTAGACCCATTATCATACCGGGGATATGAAAGGAAGTATGCAGCACTCCATGGTGCGGAGGATTATGGCGAAGCAATAAATGCCGTCCTTCGTATGCTCTCGATCATTGAAAACTCCCCAGACGAAGAAATTCGTCGTACGTATCCCTATCGCGACTTTGAGGACCATGCATCGACAACATTTCACAGGACTACAAGAAAACTATACCCCTCCGCGCGAAACGGTCGCTTCTATCGATAGGATCATTCATGAGATCTTCAAGCTGTGTCCGCTTGTCCTGATTGATCTTACAACTGGCAAACTCTGCGATGCTCAAGAACGCATCCGGATATTCAAATCCGAACATCCTTTCAAAAAGATCGTGTCTGAGACCACGAACACAAAAATCGATGACGCCCACATCCTTAAATCTGTTGCAAAATATTTCGAATGGGTCATGTTCTCTCACATGTGGGAAGGAAAAGAACCTACATTCCAGGACGTTAACCAGGCCAATTCAGTCTGGCAACTGGATACTGAACCGCCGCTCAATGAGAAGCTCCGCCAATTCTGTACAACCGCGCGTAACGACGGTTATCGATGGGCTTGGTCGGACACGTGCTGCATAAACAAGGATATAGAGTCAATCTTAAACCGGTCCCTAACTTCCATGTATAGCTGGTACGAGGAAGCGGCCGCAACCCTTGTTTATCTTGCAGATGTTCTATCGTTATCAGAGCTGGGGGACCTCACGAAGAGCCGGTGGATGACTCGGGCTTGGACTTTGCAGGAACTCCTTGCTTCAAAGTCTATTCGGTTCTATAACTGCGAATGGAAGCCATATTTGAATGACACGCATGCAAATCACAAGGAATCTCCTGTCATCAAGGAGGAACTAGCTCGCGCCATGGGTATTACTCCAGAAACTATTTCCAGCTTCCACCCAGAGCACCTGGGCTTGCGAGAGAAGCTGCGTCTGGCATCGAAACGGAATGCGGCAGTGGAGGAAGATATTGCGTACTCCTTGATTGGTATATTCTCGAGCGACATTGCGCCTCGCTACGGTGTTGGGAAAACAGCACTGGGTCAGCTCTTGGAGAATATCGTCGCTCGATCGGGTGATGTAACCGTCATCGCGTGGACTGGGAAATCATCGCCATACAACTCTGCCCTTCCTGCCTCCCTCGCTGTCTATAGCCAGGATCCATTTAACCCACCCCCCATGGAGACCTGTGAGCTGGAGGCACAGGTTGAACAACTGCGCACTCGAATGCCGCCAGAGGACGCTCTACTATTCTACTTTCGAGTCATACATCTCTCGCGGGCAACCTTCTTCAACCGCTGTTTACAACTCCCCTGCATCGTGTTCTCAGTCGCCAAGATCGGCGTGCAAGAACTGGACAGCAGCGAGGGGAACCTCTACCGCGCGTCCGTCTCGCTGCTCGGAAAGGTGGTGTTCAGGACCGCGGATATGCTGCCACTGACGAAGCCAAAGAATCTCGTGTTCGTACATCCCTGGCTTCGCGATCTCCGTGATCCGCTAGATGGGTTTATATCAGACGACGACGACGCCGAGTCTGAGTCTGGTAGCTCGGAGGCGGAGTCTACTGTGGGATCGGGCAATAGCACTCATCATACTTCCGCACTAGCGTCGTCCTTGCACGAAGAGCCTTCGGTCCGGGTGAATAGCTACACTCAAGCGCTACAGCTCATCGTCCGCCTTGGACGCCCATTCAATGCCCTCCTACTCGAGCGACAGCCAAATGGGCAATACAAGCGCGTCGCTTCCGAGCGCGAGATCGTCGTTCCGGGCGTCCCACATCAGACCAGTCCCAAGGACATCCGGACCAAGGTGTTGGAGATCGTTTAAATCATTTAAGGCTGATAAAAGTCATGCCAAATTAGCGTCGCACTGCCGAACTTGCACTTTTTACTTTTGCCGCCACACTCTGGTTGAGATCCACCGTCCACCCTCTTCTCTCTCGCACTGATCGTGATTCTCCTCTATTGTTGTTTTACGTCCTCACTCTATGGTCCTATACTAGCTTACCCGTGGTTGTACTGCTACTGTACCATTGCTTGATCATGTAGCTATCATCTGTACTTACACCCTTACATGGTTAGATGTCTCACTAGATGTATGCCGTACTATCAATGCACCCCCAATGCACAATTTTAGCTATTTCTCGAATGGCAACACAACTACACATTTTGGTTTCCTCGTATCTACCAGAACATCTAGTCTGAACCCTCCTCTATCAACTCATATAACCATAGAAACAAAAAACAAAGTTTTGAAGTTGCTAGAATGGAGTGAATACAACCATGTCGAAATCCATATCAAATGCATAATTTTGTCACACGATGTCACGCACGGCATCGAAGCCGCATTATGGATCCGACATACTCCGCTTCAAAGTCTAACTGCACGAAATCTACATTGGCTAAGCCCCGAAGCGGAGCATGAATCCTGGCATGGCTGTGACACTCCTATCTGCAGGTTTTGTCACGCTAGAGCTGTCGTCATTATATAGCATCACACCACAATCGTATACCAACATTCTGACATCTCCAAAACCTCCAGATGGACCTACAAGACTCTCCTAGAACAAATTATTACATTTCATGAACTAGATCGGTTTCAGATCTGGCTTGAAATGCCTGGAAATTGTGTATTTTGGCTCTCCACACTCCCATTTTTCACTATTCTGAAGGTTGTCTTTATTAAAATACACTCTGATCTAGATGCCCTATGTGTCTCTGGATAGAAATAGGTTGAATTGTGTACTAGGGAGGCAATTGTGCATTTGGGGGTGTGTATGCATTTGATATTTCATGATAGTACCTTCTCCAGCCGAGAGTTGTCCAGAAATGGGTTATATTGATTCAGACACAATAGCACTGCATCAACAAAGTTTGAGATCGATACTATACGAGGAGCATTCAAAAGTGCATACACAAGTAAATGAAACAAAGCATAAAACAAACCACAACCAAGTGATAAGTAAGGGGGCTCCACCTCCACCTATACTATGCAGTCCAAGGCAATATCAACATTCAACAGGACCCACCATACCCCCCTCAAAAACATTCCAAAAAGTGCCCCAGTATGTATACTCATGTCCATGCTACAAAAAAAGGCACACGAGGGAATCAAAATCGGACTAGATGTCAATATCATGTCGCTGTCGTAAACGAGTGTTGTCTGCCCTCTTTTTACACCATCTCCAGGATGGTGATCCGTCCGCTCGACTTACGCCACGAATAGTCGTGCGGAAACTTCCTCCGCACATATCGCACGCACAATTTGCCCGACAGTTCGTCCCAGTCCTGCACATCGCACGCGAGACCGCTCTTGTCAGGAGACAGTTCGTCGTGGTCGACGAGTACCCTATCGATCTTGCACTCTGAGTCGTTCGCGGCGGGGACCGTTGCCGTTTCGATGAGGTGTCGCGAGTACATTGAGGCAGGCAACGAGCGGGGGAAACATAGCGGCCAGAAGATGCGCTGCGAGGTAAAGATTGCCGGGTATTTGCTACTGTATGGTGTCGGGAACGAGAACTGCGTACAGCGACGGCGTCAGTAAAGAGGGGTCCACCCTCCATGTTCTACCTCCTTCTCAACAGGAAAACAAAGCGCAATCACATACCTCGTAGGTGGCTATCTTCTTTGCATTTGGTTCTGGACCGTCTATTTCTGGATAGACGAACCTGACCTTGCCTTCGTACAACGTCACGATAGCGCTTTCACGAAAAACACGCAGTATTCGACCGAACGAAATACGCTCTGGAATATACTTCCACACGGTCTGCAGTTTCAGCGGTGAAGACAGGCATCCGGACGTCAAAGCATCATCGGAGATATCATATGCGGCCATCAATCGCGTAGTTGTGAGCAGCAACCTGGGCTGCTTTCCAGATAGTCGCAGATCGTAGTGTAACTTGAAACGAAAACGATAAACAAACGACCAACACCCTGCGAAAGACGACCAGATTTACCATTAACCGTCCAATATGCGCCTGCGAGGGGCAGTCAATCTCCGCAATCACGTCCTTGATGAGCCTGGTATAGTCTTCGTTCAGTTTCATTATCCGAAGCATGTGCCTGCGATCGTCCGTGATCCAACCATAGACAACATAGTCCCCGGCGGCGGCATGATTCCGCGTCCGTAGCGTGGTCTGGACCATAAACGTAATCCTGACCGACGGTGTTTTTGTGTCCAAGTGGCAAATCGCAAACCTCCGCCTGGAAAACGACTCCCCCGTCAATAAGTCCACAAACGAGAAAAGATAAGGAATAATGTGCCCACTCGTTCTTGACAAACGTCCGCAATAGCATGAGATCGTCTCCACGTGATGATTTGTACGGGCCGCGCTGGCCGAGATACAACCAGCACCACTCGCTCTGTAACGTCACCGAAGTTGGTGTTGTCTCCATCATCGTACCCGACGCCATCCTGGGTGGTCTGAACAAACAAATGTTCGAGTGCCGGGCAGGATTGAGCGTGCGGCTGTGAAAGAGCAACACAAGCCAGTCGCTACCGGGGACGAACTTGAGTCCCTGGAACACACCCGGGAAGTCGAGCGGAAAGGAGTATGTCCGGACAGGCCGGAGCGTGTCCTGGGTAAACGCGATGTCGAGGCGTGCGGTCATAATGAGCTGGTGCCGGATGGCGACCGTGGAGGCATGGAGGAGGTGTGGGTAGCTCTTGGGCAGGAAACGGTGTCTAATGAGCGCGCCGTGCCAGACGGAGTGGCACTGAGCGTACTCAAAGAGCGTCTTGCACGTCTGAACGCAACACGTCGAGTTGACAGTCAGTCGCATGGTATCCTATCAAAAAACCACTTACGAGGCCCAAACGTACGACGTCGGACGGCGACAGCAGGCCCATGACGATAAGCCATATGTCTGCTACAAGCTCCGCAGGTGCGACTCGGACGGTCGGCGTCCGCTGTGCCATGGTATCATCAGGGTGGTGGGCGACGCTGCGTGGCACCATCATCATCATGGTGAAGGTGAAACAGGCCCGCTGAGCGGCTGAAAAATTTCTTGAATCAATCAGGATAGTACAGTCTCGGCGACCGCATTTTTACGCCCTTGTGTACTGGTTCCGTGGATGGGCTGTGTCCGTTTCGTCGGGGGACAGATAACACCCGCAGGCGAGCCTGGGAAAATCTAGCCTGGGTGGGAGGTCCGAGGCGAAGTACTAGGACGATAGTTGTTGCAAGGCCACGTTGTACCTCGACGACGACGTTGACAGTTCTGGCTACACGACACATCTTCGAACTTTCACACAGGATAGGTGACCCTAGACGAGCAGCAATTACATCATGACCAACGTCACCGTCGTGGTCGAGCGAGACGACATCGGTCGAGTGTCCAAAATACCAATCCAACCGTGGGCGAGAGAGCACACGAGGGCCCCGGACGCTTCTCCCAAGGTGAGGAACAATCAAACGTTATCAGTCGTGCGCGAGAAAGATGTGGCCCCAATGGCGTCGAACGCTGAGTGGCATCACCAAAGACCCTCCCCAGCGCATCCCCATCGCACACCATGCAGAGAGGATTGGGCTATGTGCATCGTGTTCTCTCTGAGCTCTTCCTTCCGGCTGGCTATCCTGCGAGCGTTTCGCAAGGTAAGGTCCAACTCTTTGAACGGCGTGAAAAAATGGTGATCAATAAACCATTTTGGATTCTTACACCCTAGATTATCTGGAGTGCGTGTGTCATGCCTAACCCTGTGGACAGTTCCGTGTGTTGCAGACTGAAGCACGTGGTTTATTTGTTTCAGGTATCAGACCTATAACGCTCTACAAGCGTTTTGCAATTCGCTCTCGGGACTTTTAGCTTCTCGGGGTGCTTTGGAAGGCATGTATTCATTCATATCACTATCTCCGCCAACGATACTTAGCTGCGCTTATGCAAGGCGTCGGTGTCGGTGATGCATCCGCTTCGGCAACCTACGCTCTCTTGTTGACGGTCTTGAAGGACGCCTTCTCCCGGCTCACAAGTGAGTCTTGCTTGACCGAAACATCCCTTGCAAAACCAGAAAGAAACTAAAGTCATTGACTAGCCATCCTTGGGGCATATTATTTCGGAACATCACTCTACCCAGAGACTAAAACCTTTCGATATCTTGCTGACGTATTCAATGATGCGTCCACGGTGCTGGACACCATCGTGCCTTTCTTTGGATCGATCGATCCTTCGAGATATTGGTCCGCTCTCCCGTCAGGTGCTATACTGCAAGTGATAGCGCTGTGTTTGAGCGGTGGTCTGAGGTCGCTCTGTGTACTTGTGGCAGGTGGCTCAAAAGCCGCACTCACAAATCACTTTGCGTCGCCACTGACGGGAAAGGGTGACGTCGGTGAAGTCAGTGCAAAGGATGCTAGTAGGGAGACCGTGATCGGCCTTTCAGGGATGTTGGTAAGGAACAGCGTGTTTTGCACATCCTTTTGTTGAAGAGTTTTAGCTCGGCACACTTCTCATACCTTATGTTAACACGCCCACCTTGACGTATACGATACTCTTCACGCTGGTTGGAGCGCACTTGTTACTCAACTACCTTGCGGTTCGTGCTGTGGCCCTCCGCACACTCAACAGACAACGCGCATGCATTCTCTGGACCAGCTTTAGAGCTGTCGATGGATCGCTCCACGCAACCTCACCTAGTCCCATCGATGTCGCTTCGAAAGAGACATTATTCAGGTCTCTCAGTAACTTACGAGACGCTTTTACCGGCCGAAAGCTAGGCCGGTGCATTCTGGGAACGTCATTCCGAAAAATCCCATTCCAGTGTTCTGCGGAACATATCGCATCAGCGCTACACGTTTTTGGAGACGAGCGATATGTGTTATTTATAGCCCGGGAGAGGGACCATTGCTTGCGTCGAGTGACCACGTTGGTCTGCTTCAAAGATGGATACTGTTCCATGGACCAACTTCAAGCTTGGGTGCAAGGGATCGAAGTGGCACGACGGCTGCAATACTTGGAAGACAAGACTAATTTGGTCGATGTTCTGCGCTCAACGTTGTTGGCGACTCGCGAAGCGTTGCCTGGTTTCGTTCAGTCTCTGGTCGAAGCAGGGTGGGAAACAGGGAACGATTCGATGATGTTTGGTTCCCCGAGTCATTTGATGTTAGGAATGGACAATGGTCTAGGAGATACCCACGGGTATGACGAAGACAGAAAGGAGCGTTGATTCTTAGAGGCGGTAGCGGTGAACGGTACCATAGGCAGGTTTCTCTGTTGTGCCCATCAATCGAGTACGGTTCATTCACGTAAGGACTGCCAGCTTCGATGCGGGGATAGGCATTCCCACTGGCCATCCTCCTTCGAGTAACTTGCTGTGATCACCGAATAACGGACAATTGTGTCACCGGACCTCAACCTGCCAGAAGAGAGCGGAGTATGAACGGCCACTAGTTAGAGCGCACCATACTAGAGCCTTGTCGATATCAGGCCGATGTGTATAAAAGAAGAGAAGGAACGCAGTGGGTATGTTCACCAACCCGAACCAGTTCCTGCACGATGCTTCTGCTCAGTGGATGGCATCACTACTTTGTGGTGATCCCACTGTTCACCGCGCTCATGTGGTCCTCCACCCTCCTTGCCTTGCTACTCACCTGGCTGATCACTGGACGTCCAAAATACATACCCAACCAAATTCCCATTGCCTACATCTCGGATGTTGCCGCATCTTACCTCAAGCCACTCTTCGTGATTGCGTGCTGCATCACCGGTCCTGGTCTCTTCTTCTCAATTATGATCGGGCGCGTGCTCCGGCATAAAAGCAGATCCGCCCAAGAACTCCATGTAATCGAACGCGTCTTCGGCAGACTGGCCGTCATGAGTGCGTTCGTCGCCATGTTATTCCTCATCCTCCTCTCCGTCTTCGACATTGGCCGGTTCCTGACCCTGCACATGGCCTTCCTCTTGCTCTTCATTGTTGGTGTCTCCCTCTCAGCCATCTTCACCGTGATCGAGTTCGGCTGGCACGTGCGTAGCTCCGCAGAGTCGGCCCAGCTAAAGCGGGCGTATGTAGCCAAGGTGGTCACGGGGCCGACGCTCGTCATACTCGCGATCGTGTTTGGGATCACAGTCTTTGATGCCCCCAATGTCAGTAGTGTTATCGAGTGGGTTACTGGGTTTGGATTCACGTTTTACTTGTTGACGTTTGCATATGACTTGTGGGTGGTGAGGGCTGTCAAGGAGGACGAAAAGAGCAAAGAGCACATGGCTGAAATGCCCAGTTAAGGCGTCTGACGTATTTCTGTGGCTGAAACTGTTTTCAGAGTATGTTCACAAACTTGTCTCAGTAAGTAGTCACCAACTTGGTTGTACAGGAGATGTTCCTGCTTATGTAATATGGGAAATTTCGACTGTCCCCTCAAATGGGTTGATAAAAAGACAAAGGCAAGCCAAAGAAATGGATATCTGTATTGTGTGTCCCAGTAAAACAAATAAATTCTGAGAGAATGGTTGTCCAACGAATGTGTGTCCAGAGTGTCCAGCACGGTTGCTTTCCAGCGATGTCCGAATATTGTAATCGAGTCTTGGATCACTGTCTTCGTTTGACTCTTTGAATGCTCCCGTGCTCATATTCCGCATCTCATGAGCTCGTTCCTTGCGTCTCAACTACATCTACAAGAAATCAGATCGCCTGAACTCGCTGAAAAAGCTTTGACACGACCGTACGAAAAGGGTAAGTGCAACTTGGAAAGTTGAACCTTCTAGACTTCGGCTTGAGTTTGCCGTGTTCGCACGGTGGGTTAGCATGCCCAATAGCTGGATCGCTTGGAATCGCTAGCGGCTGGTGCAGACGCTTTGCATACGTCTGTTGTTGCTTCATCATTCTCGTCTCCGTGCCAATCCTAGTTCTCCTCGGCTAGTGCCTTCGTTTCGAGTCGTGGCGACTCGCAACGCTTGTCGCTCGTTGAGGAGTCCCTTCTGCGTTTTGTACCACATCACTCGTCGTAATTTCCAGCGCTCTGGCATCCTTAACTGTCCACAGCACCCTTTTCCAGCTCCGACTCCTCATAAGCCAACCTGGATAAATCTTCTGACGCGTATTCAGCTTCTTCGGCCGATTTTTTCGGGCCCTCGACTTGATGCGACGCTCTCTCGACGCGTCCGCTTCATTGCTAGAAACCTCATCTTCGTAACTCGTATGTCCTTTCTAGTACTCACTGTGCCGTTGTACGGCTTCGTTGAGTGGCTCGGGTGGGTCAGGTGAGTGGTTCCACGTGTTATTCGACGGTCCTCGGTGCTGGTCTCCAGATAACGGCCTCACCGTGACTCGACGCAAGTTGCCACTGACTTGTTCACCACCACCAGCTCTTTGGACCTTTTCTGCACCCCCTACATAACCCACGCGCCCGTTCGACTTGATCTTCACATTCAACTTGTCGACCAGACTTGCTGTGTCCCGAGTGTCACCGTCACTGCGCGCTACCATTGTTGCGATTATCTGTGCTATCACCCGGCTCAACCTGTGTGTCGACCCAGTGTCTCGATTAGTCTTGAAGTGATCTGACTTCGATGCTCGGCATGCTTTGCTGACTCAGCGGCGTCACTTGGCACTCCTTCCAGCTCGATTTAGACGTCTCAGGGCATTTCCTTGCCCTTACCACTGACACCCTGTGGTGTGTTCCAACTCTGCTTGCTGCCATCTAACTCGACTATTCAGTTGATTTCGTCCTCTGGCTTGGTATTGTAGTCTGTAAAGTCTAATAGCTAGTCTGAGTACCCCCCTGCGTCGTATGCGTTGTTGCTCAGTTCCCCAGTGTTGCCTGGTGACTCTTGTTCATCAGCACATCTGGTCGTCATCCAACCCACTTGCTCTCCTTCGTGACTCACTGACGACGTCTGGTATATCCGAGGCTTGTAGTCGAGCCTTTCTTACCAGCTTGTTCTTTTTACTAGCTCCATTGCCAATCTCCCATCTTGCATCAGTATCCATGGCCTTGACATGGTATTTGCAAGTTCCCTCAAGCATCCTACTTGTGTGGTTGACTACTGTACTGCACCGTTTGAAACGGTCCATGTGGGGTGGTTTCAGTGCACAAAATGCGAGTAAAGAGACCATAGTTGGCCTTTCAGGGATGTTGGTAAGGGTTAGCGTATCTTGTGCGCTCCGTTGAGTCCCAGCTTGGCACACTTCTTATATCCTAGTCCTATCAGCGTCGCTTCGTCATTCGGGTCTCTTAATAGCTTACGAGATAGCTTACGAGACCACCCTACCGGTCAAAAGCTGGGCCAGTTCACTGTGAACCTCGTTCAGAGATATTTCGTCCCAGTGTGCTGTGGAACATACAGTATTGCATCTACGCCACACGTTCTTGGAGGTGAGCGATACATACAGCGAGGAAGCTTCAGTGAAATAGTTAGCCGACGAGACTGCCAGGACTGTCGGCAACCACGGGTAATGGTACTAAGATACCCGAGTTTTGTGACACCCCATATTATTTTCAAAAAAGTTATAATATAGACATGACATGAACTAACCAAAAAAGGAATGTCACATATTGTGTGCTCTTTCATCAATACAAGAATAATACAACTAATAAGCCCTCAACTCTGAGTCAGTAGAGTTGTATGGAAAATTGTATGCCTCCAGTGATTGTACATCATGAAGAGAGGAGTTCAAGGGTGTACCATAGAATGGAAGAGCTGGTTCATGATCACATCACACTTGTGTGACACCTACCAGAAAAGTTACTCAAGAAAAAAGAGTAAACCCTGAGTATTGCTTAAAAATGTGCTGAAAAACATAAATGATCACAACCGATACTCATTTCTCCAAATACGGGAAATGTGTCATGGTCCAGCGAGTCCCAGGACCAACTTTTAGTCCTGTTGGTAGCCGTCGGTCTGAACCAGTCCTGATTGCCGACTGATTTACAGAAGAAGACCGATGGGTCAATGTCCTTGCGTGATTTCGTTCGGTCTCTGGTCGACAAAGGGTCGGAAACGAGGAACGATTCAATGATGTTCCGTTCCCTGAGTTATTTAATAATAGAATTGGTCGGAAACGAAGAATGACTCAATGTTCGGTTCCCTGTGTCATTTAGTAATAGAACTAGACGAGGGTCTAAGGGATACGTATGGGAATGACAAGGACAAAAAGGAATGTTGACTGAGGCGGTAAATGGTGTCGTGGGTGGGTTTTCCTGCTGTGACCATCAAACCAGTAGAGTTTTTTTACATAAGGTCTGTCAGCTTTGGTGCATTTTCGTTCTAGTTGCTGTGATCATCCAATGGCGATCGACTGTCTCGCCCGAGCACGTTCCCTTGAACCCACCAGAAGAGGGCGGAGTATGAACCTGACAGCCACTAATTAGAGTGCACCATGGAGCCTTGTCGGTACCAGGTCGATGTGTATAAAGGAAAAGAAGGGATGCAGGGGGTATGTTAGCCACCCAAGCGAGTGTCTGCCCAATATTTCAGCTCAGTGAACGGCATCATTACTTTGTGGTGATTCCACTGTTCGCTGCATTCATGTGGTTCTCCACTCTCTCTGCCTTGCTGCTCACCTGGCTGATCTCTGGACGCCCAAAATACGTGCCCTCCCAGGTCGCCATTGGCCACATCTCTGACATTGCTGCATCTTACCTCAAACCACTCTTTGTGATTGTGTGTTGCATCACCGGTTCTGGTCTCTTCCTCTCGCTCGCCATCGGACGCGTGCTCCGGCACAAAAGCAGATCCACCCAAGAGCTCCACGTAATCGAGCACGTCTTCGGCAGACTGGCCATCATGAGCGCGTTCGTCGCCATGTTATTCCGTGCCCTCCTCTCCATCTTCAACATTGGCCACTTCCAGATCCCGTACATCATCTTCCTCTTTATCTTCATGGTCAGCGTCTCCCTCTCAGCCATCTTCACCGTTATCGAGTTCGGCTGGCTCGCATGTAACTCTGTGGAGTCGGCGTACATCGCCAAGGCAGTGACTGGGCCGACACTCGTCGTGCTCGCGATCGTGTTTGGGATCACACTCCTCGACGTCCCCAATGTCGGTGGTGTGATCGAGTGGGTGATTGGATTTGGATTCATGTTTTACTTGTTGACATTTATATATGACTTGTGGGTGATGAGGGTTGTCAAGGAGGACGAAGAGAGCAGGGAGAGGATGGTCGAGATATTCAGTCGAGGTATTTGACGCCTTTCTATGGCTGAAATTCAGATTTACAGTACTTTTACAGACCCACCTGAGGAATCTTGTATTGCATACGAGCATTGAAGTGTTTCGTTACCTCTGTACTTGTAGATCCGAATAGACAAGACACATTATGGATTCAAATAAGGGGATGACATATACATGAACATATTTCAATCGGAGAATGCTGCGTCAATAGCTACTCCAGAAATCTCCGGCGGAGAGTGGATGCGGCATAAAAAGGGCATGGGCGTGGATTGTCATCTCTTTACAATCCACGCAATGCTCAAGCACGGGGCTCAAGGCTGACTGATGTATAAGTAATTAATGCACACGATTGTGCGTCAGTTGCTTGTACGTCCGAGCCACCTCGCATGGTATCCCAGAATAGATCTGTCCAGCTGTTCCATCAGACCAACTGCATGCTACAACTACATCGAACGACTCACTTCCTTCGGTGAAGCCGTCTTGTGTTCCCCATCCTGGGAGCGTTGGCGGACATGAACATGATCGAACAATCTGACTAGCAAGGAACGGATTAGGATGGTCTTCGGGATTAAGAACGACTGGCAACACAGGCAAAGGGCCAGAGTCGGGGAGTAAGCTCATCTCAGTAAATCCACAATGTCTCTTCTCTCTGAATGTCTGTTTAGACAGCCTTTTGTTAGATTACACCATCGCAACGCTAATTGAACACACGAACGACGACATGTGCCCTCAGATCCCTGAGTGCCTGACAGGTGCTATCAATCGACTGCGAAGCTCCTCTAAGCAATCCAAGATAATCCTGCCAGAGCGTCGTGGCACTATGCACACGAGTTTGCAAATGGTACGTCAACAATCTGAGTCTGCGGAAAAGTGAGATAGTCGTGGAGCCATCAAGTGCGGAATGGGTTTACACGGTAATCTACTGAACAAATTCCGGTTCTGCTAATAGGCTGTCTTTGACAGCTTTTTTTAATACTGTTTCTATTTCGTCCATCAGGGATTCCAATTCTTTGATCCTGTTGCTCGGGAGACGGGATCGACAGACGTCGATGATCAACGTACACAGGGATGTGGCAGCCGCCACGAATCCTAGGATCCTGGAAAAGACGGAAAACGGGCTAATGTTCATCGCATTCTAGGTGGTGGGAGGCTACAATGAAAGGTCGGGTAAAACGAGGACCCGTACACAGCAAACAATGGGCTCTTTATATGCAAAGCTATGGTGCGCACGCCACCACCCAGTCCTCTGCTAGACGCAAGCCTCATGGCAAACCGCTGGCCGCGTGCATGATGATTTGTAGGTCCATTGAAATAAAAATTAGCCGAATAACTAGTCAAGTTGATCGGGCGATATCCCTGAAAGTCAAGATAGAGCGACAACTCTGACCCCATTAATTACTATTATTGGAAATCACACCGTATACCATAGATTACATAATTAGGTACTTTCTGTAGCCTCGCCAATGGTACAGCAGTACAGCACACTGAATTATGCTTTCTGGTCTACTCCCCATTGTTTTGTTTATATGATAGCATGCGAGTCATGCGATTTTCATCTTGTCTGTCTCCTCAATCTTGTGCAACAGCTGAAATGACCTCGTACCTAGCTTTTCTGCTTCACCCACCGTGACTTCAGTGAACTAGTGACTAACATCGACAACTCTTATTAGGTATTTCGGTCCATTGATACTCCGTGCGGCAAAAGATTCATCGTTCAATTGTCGACTCGAATCCGGTGGCACACTTTTCTTTATCCTCTTTGTGTATGTCCAAACGCCTGGAATAGATTGAGAATGAACCGATCGGCTTACCTGTGCCACCCATGCCACCTGACCAACTCGCGCAATGACGCAGCGAGTATGCACGAGGGAGAGTAGAGGTTATACACGTCGCTGTGTCACATTCACTAGTGACGAAGTGGACACGTCAGGTATGTCAGGACGTGCAGAGGACTCAAGAAGCTGGTCGAAGAACCTACACAACGCGCTCCGGAAGGCATAGCTACCATGGATAGGCTACAACACTAAACAAGTCAGAGGGGGATGTTAGGGACGGTCAAAGGAACCAGAGCGTCAGCAATGACGGTGAGAGAGATGGGAAACAAAACAGTATGGATTGCACAACAAGAAGCACATGCTGCGACTCAGCGAGACGGCTACTGTAGGTCGAGGTAATAGTACACGAAATGCATGTACCTATTTGAACAATCGTAACAAGGACGCAGAAGCGATAGGAGGTATCATACACACAGGGGATGGTTCCACGTCGAGCGCGAGCATCTCGAAGGCGTAGGAGTCTGTTGCGACCAAGATCCAAAAGGGCTAGAGTATGCTGAACGTCGCGAAAGAACTACTGAACTGTGAATGAAAAGTGTCCAACATAATTAAATGTGCCCGTGTGTGCAGTGCTTCTATAAATCAGTCAGCAGTTAACACTGGTTCTGACCGTCGGCAACCATCGGTTACCATCGGTTACCACCGGCTACCACTGGCTGGTTTCACTTAAGCGGGCGGTCGCACTCGCTAAACGGTATCCATCATCTCGTCGTGTCCGTGCAGTCGGAAATTCAGTGAAGCCAGACAACCGGGCAAGACCTTGAACTATAAATGAATATTGGTGGAAACAGTGTGAGGTACACCTAGACAGAAAACAAGAGAAGCCGGGAAAGGGGAGAGCTCGTATATTCGACTAATTGAGATAATCACGTGACGAGTCTCGATCCCCCGTTGTCTGACGCGCAGACTGACATTAGTGACATGATGGGCACCGGCCCTCGAGTGCGACTGCACGCACGCATTGCACACACAGGCACATTTAATTATATTGGACACTGTTCGTTCGCAATTCAGTCGTTCTTGTGTGACATTCACACAGGTATTTTACTCTACCTAACATTTTTGCTTGATAGCATACTCTGGCCATGGTTCCGTCAAAGGAGGAATATCGGAATCATTTAAACTAGGACTAAACTTAATATCATTTTGAGTACGGTTCGCGCAACTCGTATGGACTCACATGTCATATAAACCAAAGTACGCGCGGACTGAAAGTAAATCGACCAGTCGAGTGAAAGCCTTACCATAATCATATTCTAAAAGGGTATATAGTATATAGGTGGTGGTCATTTGTGAAAAGAACGGCACTGCACGTATGGAAAGCAGGGAAGCTGTGCTCTGTTCGACAAAAAAGATTGAAGGCGAAGTGTACATAGCCATGCTGTCGATCCCCGTCATTATGCCTTCGGTAGACGGTTGATTAGGTTTCGTCCGAGCTTCACTGCCCAAATGCTTAGACAAGAGAGATGTATGAACCGACGACCGTTAATTTGAGTTCCTTCACGCGGGAGCTTGCCGGTGACAAGGGTGATTAGTATAAGAAAGGAGGACAGAGCAAGTATATTCACCAACGCCAAAAAAACCCCTCCCCGATGTTTCTGCTAAGCGAACGGCATCGTTACTTTGCTGTAATCCCACTGTTCGCCGCATTCACATGGTTCTCCACCCTCCTTGCCATGTTGCTGACCTGGCTGATCACCGGACGCCCAAAATACGTACCCTCTCAACCTGCAATCGCCTACATATCCGATATTGGGGCCTCCTACCTCAAACCGCTCTTTGTGGTCGCGTGCTGTATCACTGGTACCGGCCTGTTCCTGTCGCTCACGATCCAACGCGTGCTCCGGCGCAGAGGCAGGCTCCCCCCAGAGCTATACAGACTCGAACGTCTCCTCGGCCAACTAGCCACCGCAGGCGGGTTCATTGCCATGTTGGGTCTCGTGCTTCTCTCTGTGTTCGACACGGGCCGTTTCCCGCACGAGCACTTCATCTTCCTCCTCATCTTCATGGTTGGCGTCGGTCTCTCCATCGTATTTACCGTGATCGAGTTCGGCTGGCTCGCGCACAACTTTGCGGAAATGGCCAAGCTTAGGCGGGCATACCTCGCTAAGGCGGTCATCGGACTGACGCTGATCCCGCTCTCGGTCGTCTTCGGGATCGCTTTCTTTGACTCCCAAAGCGTCGCCGGGGTAATCGAGTGGGTGATCGGGTTTGGGTTTACTATTTATCTGTTGAGCCTTGCGTATGACTTGGGGATGGCAAGGGTGACCAAGGGGGACGAGGGGGAGGCGAGTACAGAAAGTATGGTCCAGATACCAAGAGGACTCGTTTGACGTTTTTGAAATAATCGGTAAGATTGTTTCCAGAGTATCTTCAAGCTTGTGACTCCACCTGACGGTCTTGGGCAAAGCTGTAGGCAGCTATCGAACCAACTCACCATTTTGAGCATACTTTCACACGGCGCACAGTCACTCTTTTTTCTCTCCATTGTACCCACTTAGTCGTTCTACCACCCGACTAAGATATGGACTCGCTTTGTTTACACCCATGGACACCAGCTTATTCCGTACGTAGTCTGACACGCATCATTTGAAGCATACATCTGTACTGGGTGCTGGACCCAACTGCCACACCTTTCCACTTTGCTAAGCCGTAGTAGACCCACGAACGGCGCAATGGATATAATTAGGTAGACAAGACTGTATTGCACGTAGTAAATCGGAACATAGCGTCAATGGCTGCTACAGAAAGGTCAAGTGGGTCAGTATAGAATACTCGCTAGAATGTTCTACAAGGTTCTGACCACGGCCGTGCAGGGCATACCTTCCCAGAGATCTGCTTCGCAATTTAGAATGGGTAAACGTGACCCCTGCCTAGTCAAGGATGTGAATGCGAAAGTTCCTTCTTATCATTCCCTTATTCAACCCTTGAGCCTTCATGGAAACTTTCTTGCTGACATGTTACCTTGTGTTTCCTTTCATTGTCCCTCACCTTATCTTGCGAGGCCGTAGCAGCACTTTATGCTATCATTTCCCATTCACTGTGGAAACGAGATTCTGTCACGACAAAAATCAGATTATGCCAGACCATCTGCCTAGATAAAAAAACATACTTGATTGTATTTCTGTACAAAATTCAGACCCCTGAAAATTTAGACGACTGATCTGTACCAAATCCAGACAACGAGAAGTTCTTTGCAGCCTTGGGAAATATCTGGAGGCACGATTTTGAGGCAGATCACCTGCCTGTACCAAGTCCGAAGTTCAAACGCGTTGCCACATCACCTGTCCTGACCCTTCAATTTTTACTTCTGTCTGTATGCTAATCGCCCTCCAAAAATACCGATGGTCCAGATTTCCTGACCTCCAGATGCGCTGCAGCCCATCTGCCCATACACCATGACACCATACGAGCAGATCATCATGACTTTGTGACGAACTTCATGCTACCCATCGTCGTCGTTCAACCACCATCATCCACTTGCAGCTGGCTTGGCCTTCGTACCCTCTACACCTTCCCCTCTTCCTTGTGAAGGCTGTTGCATACCCCATCTACATCTATGTACATCGTCCTGTGAACTTTTTTCTGCATAGGTATGTCTCTACCCGCACTTGCAACACGGTTGCTGACCCACCCTAATCTGTGTCACCGACTTCGTCCTCTGTGCTATGGCCCATATCTCTCCATATCCGCTCCGAGTTCCAACACCAGCACCGACAATTTAGACTTGGTCACCATGGATCGGCATGGTCTACTCCACTCTGCCCTCGACATTGAGTAGTATGTGAAATGCTCTTCCTGATCCATCCCTAGAGAAGAGCATGGGTACAGATGGAGGTCCCAGCTCTGGATACCCATGCCCTTGCTTGTGCCCGTGGCGCATACGAGTATAAGTCATGCTCTTGGGACCTGTGATGAGCCCACTCATCCCTGCTCAACACACCTCACCTCATGCTAATAACGGACATATTGGTGGTGAATGCCACCATCACCAACCCCACCGCAATAAAGATGACAACAACGGCACATGGATGGACAACGCCAAATCCACTCGCTGTCATCACGCGGTACATACCCCCATTCCCCCACACCAGCGCATATCCCTTCCCCCCCTTCCATTCCTTGCCAACACTACTTACGCACTCGTCAGCCAGATCGACAGGCAAATCGACCACCCTTAGGGAATAGCACGGGTGCAGGTAACCCGTGCGGGTATCCTAGTACCCTACCCGCGTGGGTATATGCACAAGTCACGCTCTCGTGACCTGCGACAAGCATGCCCGTCTCCCACTCAACACCCGGTCGCGCTGCGATAACGACCAAGACAGCAAGGTGAGGGTTGCTAATCCCACTGCACGACAATGATGGGCATGTCGATGCGGCCAGTATCACGGCGCCACCAAACGACGATGACGGCGGCACGGGGATGGCCAACGCCAGTGCTGCGACGATGACAATAGCAGCAGGGTGAGGGCTCTCGCTAACCACATCGCACGACGATAACGGCGGCACGGGGATGGCCAATTCCATGGTGACACACTGCCATCGATGACGATGCGGACGCGCGCGTGGCCAACCCCACGACGTGACCAGGACGACGACGACGACGACGACGGTGATGACGCGTACGTGGCCAACGCCACACGACACCGAGACAGCAACGGCGGTGACATGTGCGAGGCCAACGCCACGACACGACGACGACGACGCGGACGCGTACTACCGTACCACGACGACGCCGATAGCACGCCAACGGCCAGTGCCGCGGCGCCACCAAATGACGACGACGCGACACTCGTGGAAAATGCC
>JBBPKD010000148.1:0-35240 GCA_038089075.1 Singerocomus inundabilis
CCGTGCGCTCCCCCGCCCCCCCCCCCGCCTCCCGCCCCTCCGCCCCTCTTCTACCCTCAGAGGCGACCAGCAGCGTCTCAACGAGATTCTCACCCAGGCAGACGACGCCCACGGTACGTCACCCGTCCTTTTTACGCGCCTCTCCTCACGCCCATCAGCCCTCGATGACCCGCGCACGCCATGGCAGGCAACTGGTTTCCGCAGAAAATTCTCTGTTGGCATGGTACGTCTTTTCCATTCCCGCTTCGCCCTCTCTCTGATAGCCCGCAAAGTTCATTCGCCCCCATTACTGGTCGTATCGGCACCGGTTTCAGCCAAACAAAGTCAGAACGGCACCTCCTCTCGTGGCGCCCTGCAGGAAGGAAGCGGTCAAGCATGACATTCTGCGTGAATTCGGTATAGACCCTCTGTGGGAGACGAGCAACTCGACCCTGCTCTCTGCATTCGTCACCGAGCTTGGCAAGATCAGACCTCGCACTCAAACGCGTTTGACAACAAGGACACAGCGCAGGCTGGCCAAGGCTATTCGCCGTGCCAAGATGATGGGCGTCATCCCTTTGTTTTATAATCCCCGCATGATGCCCAAACCAGGGCGGCAATGTTAATTGTGCTTGTCGCTGGTGTGCTGCCTAAAATGAATGCCATCCTTGGCCGTATACTAGGCTCCCATGTCCCGACCAGATCGCCGTAAGCACGATGATACTCACAGGCAACGCGTTTGCGGACCCTTTAAGACCACCAACAAACGATCTCTACAATTCTGCTAGAAGCATCGTGCCCAAATTCTGCACAACCTGGTCTCCGATCGCCTTCTCCACCGTTTCTTCCAAATGCCGTTTCGGATCTTGCTTCCCCACATGCCGTGTCTTGAGTTTCTCTGCAGAAAGCGTTGATTCCTCTTGTACGGATTTATTGTACGCCTCTGACAGTGTGAGCATTTTCTATCACACATACAATTCAGCACAACTCCCAGAATCCTGTGATCGGAGCTGACCTTGATGGCATCCTCGTTGTTCTCCTTGTGGGAACAGAAATCTTTCAGCTTGAGACCCTCTGTCCAATTCCGCTTGTGTAAATTCATGAGCATTGCTTGCTCCAGCTCGGTCTTGCGGTAATTGACAGCAATAGAGTAATAGTGGCGGTTTAATCCATGAACTAGTGCCTGGATGGAAGGCTTGTTGATATGTCCAATGTTGGATGTTGTCTGCCGTGGCTCTCGACCCGCAAGCACCGTCTGAGGGTTGATGAGACGGAAGGCGTCAATGACTACCTTTCCTTTCACAGACTGGATGGGGTCAATCACTACCGCCACACAGCGATTTTGCATCTGTTCAAACGACTAGAGCGAACAATGAGATTGTGCATGACCGCTCAGCCACAATCTTACTTGTTGTGTGTTGATGTCGACGCTCGATAGCCAGCAGCCAAAGCCTGGATGTGAATGGTACCACCCGACAACCATCTCAGGTCTGACGCAGACTCGGTGAACGCGATATCAGACAGGCAGCAAGCGCTGCTCACCGGCCAGTTTGTTTCAGCATATCAACCATCTTTGTTTGAAAGACGTGATCGACAGATTCCACGGTGACAGTCGTCCCCGATTGAGGCATAGCAAAGACATCGATGACTTGCACCGTGTACTCGTCGACGAATTCCCCGAGCATGAGGCCCATCACCTCCATGGGAACACCAGCACGTCCATGTTTCAGCATCTTCACAGAAATCAGCCTTGACACATGTGTGAATTGGTCGCTGCGCACCTTCAACAACGCCAGGGACGAGATATGAATGACTTCTCCACTATTTTCTCTGCATGAGCACCATGCGTCAGGGGTAGTGACGACTCACTTGTCCGGGACGGTGGTGTCAATTGGGCCGCGCATGTTGGCCCTGATCTGGTTTCCAATGAGGTTTCCAATGTCGTCCATGGTCGTCGCGAGCACAGTAATGATGAGTCCGCTGACGCGGTCCTGCCTTGTTAGGCCTGTCTCTGTAAATCAAACATATGCAAACACCACCTTGCCAAGCTGGACGTCGCAGGGCTGACTGCGATGCCCACCAGCGAGCTCTCCGATGCTCTGAACCCGTATTATGCCCAGCCTAGATCCAGGCCAGCGCATCTGCCAGGGAATCAACGGCCACCACCCGTCCTGCAACCAGCTGGGTCACACCACGCTCCGCATCGCAGTGAACTTGAACTGGCGGTCTCTGAACCACCCAGACCACCTGCCACGCCTCCTACCCCACCAATGTGAGCAACCGACATGTGTCCTCCCCGCACACCTGACTCGATGTGCCACAGTGGCCACATTCCTGCACGTCCCGCCCATCCACACAGTGGTGGAATCCATGCGGTGCAAGAGCTCTTGCGCTTCCTGGCCTCAACGCGGGAAGCACAGGAAATAGAACGCAAACGGAGGATTGCTTGGGAACAAGAGCAAGAAGCTAAATACAGACTCGGTCAGGCGGAAATGGAACGTCGTATGTTGGAGATGCGGCAAGAGATCGCTGCACTGAAAGCGCGTGTGGCCTTCAGCAGCCCTGCGTCCTCGTCATCAGTTGGAGCTTCTGTGAACGTCCAGAGCCATCCCGTGCTGTCACAACATTCGCAGTTCGAGTATGCTTCGCTCATTTCCTCGCCACAGCAGCCGACTCCCCGTACTTCTCCCACTCTATCACATTCCTCAACACCAGCTACACTGTGCTCTCCGGCAGGGGGACGACCCATAACCGACTCATCGACGGGCCCATTACTTGATCCTACGGAAGCAATGACTTCGGCTGCCTACCTCCCGTCACCGCTTCTCCCTCCTACTCGCTTTGTCAATATAAACCCGTCATCATCCCTTCGAAATGTACACGAGTATTCTATAGCCGGATCAGACACAGGGGAAGAACTACATAATGACGACGACTCTCCACCCTCTTCGTGTCGTGTGCGTAGGAAGAACCATCACGACACACGCTGTCTCACCATTCAGGTAATGCCGTCTGGGTTTCAGTCGAAAACAACACCGTTGCTCATGTCATATACATTCAAGCATGCTATGCGCAATCACCTGTTGCGTGTCATGATACTCGAAACGGATAAAGAGCTGCCAGACAGCCATGCAGAAGGAACACCGCTGGGTGTGGACGAACCTGTCCGGTTTGTTTGGGACAAGACGCCGAGGCAGTCCGTGCATAATGGACGCATGAAAGAGCGAGTGCTCAAGGATCTCAAAGCCAATCGCAAATTGTACAAACACGTTCCAGACAAAGACTTTGGGAAGAAGACGTTGGATTCGGTGTTTGATCAAGCGTTTGTGACGTTTCGACAAAAATTCAAGGCGCAGCGGGACGAAGCTGCCGCACTCGCGCACAAACAACGTGAAGAGCTCAAGGCGCAGCGTGCCCGGCGGCTGAGCCGACGCAAAGTGGTATGTATGCGCGATTACTGGGGGTGTGTGGTATGGCTTAGTGTCTGTCATGCAAGAAACTTGGGAACCGTTCGGATGCACGGAACAGAATGGTGACGTTTGAGCACGTCACGTTCGATGGGGCACTGCAACTTGAGTGCATGTCGTCAGAGGAGTCGGAAGTTGAAGAAGACAGTGTCACCGGAACACGAACGACGCTGTTCCGAATACGGGGCGTGCCATGGCGGAGCCACCACTTGCAGCGGTTCTTCGACGCATTGGACGAGGAAGACAGGGTCGACAACACACAACGTCCGCGACGTGGGGTGGGCCGGAGAGAGCGAGTGCCTGGAGCGACAAAGGAGGGGACTGTCGTGCCTCCCAAAGGGGTTGCTGGTTGGATGGTGAGCAAGCGGTGGATGAGTGCGATGGAGAGTACGCGCAGAGAGGTTGCTAGGATGGCGAGAGAGGCTGTTGTGGACAATGATGGGCCGGATAGTCATGTTGTGCAAGCGCTGGGTGAAGCGAGCGGGGAGGAGGAGGCGGTGGTAGGTTAAAAAAGTTCTCACGGTGGTGTGTTACAAGGGCTCCACGCTCGTTTTGCTGCCCCGATGCATGTCTTCACTCCCAATCACGTGGCTCTTGTGTCGGCCTGCTACCCTTCCTCGTCCGCGCTGCCGTCTGCAGGGCCAGAGTATCGTCCCAACGCTCATGAGCTCTCCCGACTCACTTACTATGCGACCAACCGTCCAGGAAAGTTACACAAACTTGGCGCAGAGCTCGAGAAGCGCACTAGGGGGGAGTGCAACAAGGCCCTCACCGGAAACCCGCGTGCGCGAGCGTGAGTGCTCTCTGCAACGACCCTCTCTCCCGCTCCTCACCTTGCTTGTGACAGCGCCCTCCTGATCACTCTCGCCATCCTCCGCGCCCTGGCCATCGAGTGTCGTCGCGACATCTCTCTCATTTCTCCTTCCCTCCTCGCCTGTCTCAAGGTTACCCTCGACCTCGTCTCTTCTGACCTCGAGATTTCTGCTCGTGCGGCAAGCGTCGTGTGTCTCTTCACCCTGTTCCGTCGTTCCTCCTCTCACCCTTTGCAGCTCACCGCATGGTGCACATACACCGATGGCCATGCCCTTGGCGTAGATCCACAAATGACCCAAAATTACCTCGTGGTGCTCGGCCACTTTGCCAGACAGTCTACAGCCGAGATAAAATCCGTCGATTATGAACTAAGAAACAGGTCCGTTTGATCCCAGACATTCCGATTCCCGCTCCAATCCTTTCTCCAGGACACGTATGGTTGGTCTCGCTGCAATCACCGGCGTAGTGAACTCGGAAGCATTGTATTTCTCCTCCACCCAATTCAAGTCACAAGTCTCCCGTATCATCCCCGCTCTCTTGTCTCGTGTTTTGCAATCGGACCTAAAAGCCCTCGATGAGTGGTGCGTCATTCTGTTCTCCATGTTCCGCGCGACCTCTGTCAAGTTTAGCTTACCTTGGATTACCTTTCCAAACTTCCAGTACCTCGATCATCAAAGACAATATACCGTCAGTCTACATGGCAGAGTTTCGCACTCGTCCCCCTGATCAAAGGAGGGCCGCGTCTATTCACGTTCATGTGGACGGCGAATCTGGCCCTTCGTCTGTGGACGTTCTGGCAGCATCTCTCCGTGCATTCTCCCTCCTTTTGCGCCACTCAAACGCTGCACAAATTGGTCTTATATTGCAGGCAGCGTTCGAGACCATGATCGACCAACAACTCTGGCATAAGGTGGATCAATCCCGCTGGTTTGCTCGGAAAGCGTGCGAATGGACACAGTACCAATATCGGTATGCCGTCCCGTCCCGCCTAGTCGAGCAACTACTCGAAACACATGATACCCCGGTCTCTACCCATCAACAGAGAACATTGACACAGATGCTCACCACGGTCTTCACCTCTCCAACCCCTTTGGTCAACCTCTCGACCTCTGATATCGTATCCAGCCTCATCACATTCGTCCTCCGCAGAGTTTCAGTCAACCCCGACGACGACTCGCTTCCATTGTTGGTGGAGAGCATTAGCTCCCTTGGCACGCACGTCTACTATTCTGACCAAATCCAGGATTTGGCTAGTGAACTCATCAGTCGTCTTGTGACGGTCGAGGTTCATGGCTCGCCATCCCTAGGGAGCGACGACTACAACAAACGTCGGTCACAAGGAATCAGATGCTTGTTGGCTGGGCTTTCGGGTCTTATGCTAGCTGCGGGCATGACAGGGAAGAATGACCACGATACGAGGATAATGAGTCCTGAGCCTTCATCCTTACTGAGCGGTGGTAGTTGGTCTCCAAGTCCTCACGTACCGCAGCGGAAGAGAGTATCTGGAGAGACATGGTACGAAACACTGAATTTTCTGTGTGACTGCGATTACGCAGTGCGAAGTGACTATGCCCATACGTTGGTCACATACTTACACCAAGAACTTGCGAAACATGGTGACTCGAGCGGTACCAAACGCTCAAGACGAACCACAGGGGAAAGTTCCTATATACAGGTGAACAATATCAGCTTGCTGCTCTTTGGCGATTCTGGCACGCGGTCATTACACGCTACGCATGCTTATCTATTCATGCTGGCGACCTCATCCTCCCTTGGGTCTGTCACCAATCCTTCTCCATCCCCAGCATATTCGTTGAACGGCGACCTTCCATCAACCGTAGTCTCTTCCGCAACTCTGAGCACCGACCCATCTGGGCAGAGCATGGAAACCGCAGAAATACAACTATCTCGACACTCTTCCTCCCGCCGTTCGGCGGGCGCCATGACACGATCGCGAAAAGCTTCCAACACCCAGAGACTACTAGACTGTACTCCTCCGAAAATTTCGTCTTCGAGCCTCGCCTCCTTGTCGGATCATGCGCTCATTCTGCATGTTCTCACTGCGATCCATGAAGAGGTTCCGATCCGGGGCCTGTTGACTGGAGTTCCTATGCTCCTTTCGCTGGACGCCGCTTCCCAAGTAGGAGATGAGTCGGATCTTTCCGTTCGACAACGAGCTAGGGCGGTCAAGGAAGTTATCACCCGTGTCTGGCTGGTTATTGGCCGGGTGTGGGAGTGTGCTGAGCTGATCAAACTTGCAGAAAATGTAAGAGTGGCGTAAAATGTTTCTACTTTCGTGCTAATGCATCAGGTCTTACGTAGGCGCTCGCTTCATTCCATGATTCTCCCGCTCTTCCTCAAGTGGCACCATTCACCCCAGGTGTTTTACGCCCACCCGAAGAACAAGTTATGTTCCCTCCGGTTACGGAATTGGAGACGGTGGCTGAATGGTCCCATGTGAACACTGAAGAAGCCCTCTCGGTCATCGTTTCTTCCAAGAAAGTTCAGGAGGCGACTGGCTTGGATTGGCAGGGTTTGCTACGCAAGTTGACTACCCAATGGTCCGCAGAAGCCGCCTTAAAGGACTGTGAGCTCCAGAAACCCTTCCAAACTTACAAGATAACTGATTTCCCATTAGCCCTGGAGCGACCTAATACGCATCGGCCTCTGACAGAGGGTGGATCACCGTTACTTAAGCTTTCACCTGCGCTGATGGCCATTGAGAACCTTTCCCTTCAGAGTCTGACTAGATCTGTACGTGGTGTTGGCGTCACGGACCTAAGGGAGGCTCTAGAAGGTCGTGCGGGAGCTTCTAACCCGACTCTCGTCCGTCCCCCTTCTGTGTCGACACTCGATCATGCGCTATCATTTGATATTCAAGCATCCCGTTTGGCTCCAACGAAGCCGAAGTCTAGGTCCAAGAAGCGAGCAGTGACCGCTGGGTCGGGTGAAGTGCGGGATGTCTTGAATAAGCTTGGGATAGGGAAGCCCAATGGCACCTCTAGTCTGTTGAAAGCATCTTTCCCGTCTATGCAAAAGCCCGATCACAGGTAAGTTTTGAGTATTCGACGTTCTTCACTGGGTGCTAATCGTCGTGGTCTACCCCCGTCAAAAAAGTTCCAAGCCTACTACACTTTTAACGGATCCATGAAATTGCACTGAACACTCCTTGCTTTCTTTGCTCTCCATAAACTTGACTCGGCCATCTATCATTACCTCTTGGCTGCGGGCATCTTTTGCTAATTTATCTTCGAATCCTCGCGTAATGGACATCATCTTTCATCCCAAGGATATAAAATCAGCAGCACATTATTCACGAGGGTTGTCTCCTTTTTCCCGCAGAAATGATAACTCTTCGAGCGCTCTCTTCCTTTTGTGTCCAAAAACTAAGTTCACCTTGAGCTTTCGGATGGGATGTAAGACGCGTTCCCTTCTGTCGTACATGTTTCTACACTCTGGACGCTGGACATTGCAAGGAGGACTTACAATTAGGCCTTGCAAGAGTACCTCATAGATGGAGGACTGCTTGGTAGCTCTTGCGACCGGGTCTGTGATCTGTTCCGTGTGCCGGAGAATGAGCTTGTTCACTTCCTGCTGAAGCCGAAAAAGACTACATGCAAGTCAATCCATAACGTACACGCCCGTGACACCAAAGGCACACTTGCTGAAAATCATGGTCTCTTCACTCTGCTCCGTCAACAAGACCAGGGACTGAAACAAGCTAATGTAGCGTTTACAGATCTGTAGGTAATCAAGTAAGCTGGCCGTGAGCAAGCGCTTCGATACGTACGTTCACCACCAGCACATCAGTCGTCGCAGGCGCCTTGCTGAAGTAGCTGCCAGGGCGTTCCGACAATTTCTTGAGCGAATCACAGTGCTCCGAAACGACCTTTTGGAATACGGGCCAAAGTTGTAGTCGCATAGTGAAGAAGAAGGTCTCCAGAGGTGAACACTCGCGTTTCTGAACCTCTACAATAACAGCTTCTGTCAATCGGACCATGGTCAGGAGAGGAGTCGGCGGCGGTAGAGGTTCGATGACAGAACCCAGGAATATCTATATAAAGAATAAGGGGTCAGATCACTCTGCCGGACCTGACACCCACGACGTACCTTGGTATATTCCAGGACAGGATCAAATATCTTCTTCCAGATGGCACCAAGCTCCGTTCGTTCAGCCTTGTCCATGGTGGTGACAAGAGCAAACCCTTGAGATTCAATAGCTACGGAATTCTGAAGTGGTGTCCTCGTTTCTGAATCCGCTGCGGAATCGTTGTCGTCGACCTCTTTACGGTCATAAGGTTCCAACTTGACAGGAAGTCGTTCAGTTTCCATCCCTTTAGAGGAAGGCAAGTGTTCCAAAGGCTCGACAAAGAAGAATGATGCAACAAATGAATATTCTGCTGTCGCGTTGTCCATCAGAACCAGAAAGAGGGATCTCAGGATAGCTTCCAGTGGCTCTTTCTTGTGATGAAACTTAGTTCTTTCACCAGTAAATAGAGTCGACGGACTTACATGAGCTGTATCGTCGGCTTGATAAGCAAGTATGACACCCGGTCCTTCTAACTTTGCGTAGGTCAAGCGTTCGAAATCTACGCGGATGCCATCATTCTCTGTTGACATGGTTGCGATGCTTTCGAACCTCTCAACAACCCGAGTCTGGAAGCCATGGGTCATAAATAGATGGCTTCAGTATGAAAACCTACCCTCAACCAACCAAGACTGCGAATGTATCGTCGAAATGCGGTCTCATAATATGTGCGAGTGGCAGTGGTATATGATTCTTGTATCTCCTTTGCCACGGGTTCGGCCCGACGTTTCAAAAAACCGAACAAGGCACGATATTTGAGGAACCCAGAAGACTGCAGTACTTGCATGTTGGTCGTCACGCTTGTCTTTATCGCATTCAATAGCGTAAAGAAAAAGGCGCGAAGTTTCGTCGCTGTCTTAGAGGATTGTGTGAGCACCTTTTTGAAGAACTAGATAGAAAAGAACATACTACTATACGGAGGGCCTCCACGACGTCCGCTAATTCTCTTGCGGCTCTGACGCGTGACCGTGCATATAGGGTATCCAGTCGCCTTTCAAAATCAGCAACCGCCGGTATCCATGCTTCCCCAACTTCTGTGTCGAGTAACGTAGTGGCTAGTGTGGGCGGGATGGTCAAGTCAGATACAAGACTTGACAACGGTTTCTCGATTCTCTGTACGAGAGTTTACTAACAGACCAAGAAAAAAAGTGAAGAAGACCGAACCCGGCGGCTCTTGAGTCTGTTGTCGATGATGATGCTGCGCCCTTGGAGCTCAGATATTTGGCCAGATACGGCTGACAAGTCCCTCTGGAACGTAGATAGGAATGACTCTAATGAGTCTAGGAGATGGGAACTGGTCTGCCATATGCATTAGGTACATGAAAACACTCGCGATTATTGACCCACCTCGACTTGATCATGAAACTCGACAAATTCCTTGGCACGAGAACGGACTTGAGCAAAAGTGTCATGAGCAGTAAGAAGTGGTATGCTTGCTGCCGCTCACAAGAGGGTTTGGAGATATCTCCATGGCCATGCGTGTGGTTGAGCAAATGAGTATTGTATCCCGTCATCTAACCAAAGGTCAAACTTAAGAGCTTCCCGCAGTGGTAGTAATGAACATTCAAGGGGTGGCAGTGCAACTAGCTTGGTCTGAACTACAATATTGCACGACCAGTACATCGTCAGCCGCAGCCATGTCGCAGCCCAAGTTCAGAACAAGATACCAGGCTTGTGGACTAGCTCTGAAAGTATATCGTGTTCCGCTTCATTATGGCTCTTAGCTTCAGGACCGCTCGCAAGCTATGGATGGGTAAGCCAATCCTCGTTCGATGGCCCTTGGAACTAGTGGATCCGACCCGCCAGGTGTGATTGCATTGCTATCCCTTGCATGCATCTTTCTTGCAGTCGTACTCCGCGCCCATGACTACAGCAAGTCCAACAATTTCAGTGCCTTAGTAGTTATTCCCTGCTTCGCATTCACCGGTGCTACATGGACGTGAGTCTCATCCAACGATTTCTGTCGTCTTCGTCTTCTCATATTCTGAAAACAGGATTCTGAAAAAGATGTTTTTCTCCCCGCAAATCGTATATGTGGAGGCAACATGGGTTTTCGTCCTCCTCCCCTTTCAGATATGCAAGTCTGATGTGACCTGCTGCAGTGCGCCGCTAATCATCTGGTCCACAGTGCTTGGTCTCTTCACATTTGAATCCGATGGTGCCCTTCGTTCCCGCTTCGCTGTCGTTTACGAAGCTCTGGTGGCATTGGTCTGGACCAATGCCGCACTAGGTACATGTCATGGATACTAGTCAATTACGAGTTAACTGACTGTCCAAGTCTTCATATATGCAGCCGGGATTATTTTATTGGCGCTTCTCACGCAATTCTCGTGCGATCAAGAGATATGGACGCGCGACATCGACTCTAGCCCATGTCCATTTCCCTTCCCAGTTTTGCTTGTTTATGCCCTCCCATTCGCCGCCAAGTATTTTCGTGGTTCTGCAGTTGAATTTCGAGATGATACACCTGTTGCCGCCACCATCTACTGCCTTCCAGGCTGTCCCTGCCATTCCAAGCCGACTGGGGCACCGGTTTTAGGAGCCGAGAGGATGATGTATACAGAAGGCCCACAACCATCCATTTCAATACGCGTACCGACGGTGATGGAGAGGCAACATGTGATCCGTGTTACATTAGGCCGTATGGCTCGATGATGTTGTAATGTTGAGTAATGATTTGTTTAAGTGATACGCAGGTGAAAGAGTGCGACAGTGGTTTTTTAGCACTGGAATTAAATGGGAGAGAAAAGGTAAAAGGCAAAAAAATCAAAGGTGTAGGGCAATCTATTTATCAACTGGCGAGCTCTGTCTGAAGTTGTTTGAGCACCGTAGGGTCTGTTTTGTCGAGGTAATTGAGTTTAAATAAGTGTGCGCCTCCACAAACCCTCTCCGCTTCTCGCAGCGCACTTGCAACAGATGTCGTAAGCTGGAGAGTCCGTACCGGATCATGTTCGTATAGCTAGAAATCACTGAGTGACGTCGACATGCAGTATACAAGATGGACGTACCGATTTGCGACGGTCGTACTCCAGGGTCCCTTCAGACTCGGCGTAATACGATGCTGGGACATCGTCTACATCCCAGTAAAGATTGAGTCCTCTAGGTTAACAGATACACATTATTAGGCGACACCAATGACTTTTATTGAGAACTAACCCGTCTTCGCCATCCTCGGTGTGACTGCGGCTTTCTCTTACCTCATAGAGGACATCTGTCCAGAGATTGAAGATCTCGTTTGGCACGCGTTCGAGTACCTCAGGTCGACCAGTTGAGACGAGAGACGCAACCCCGAGAGCAAGAAGTTTACGGTGTCGTGGCTCTGAAATATGATCAAACTGACAATTAGGATAATAAGCCTCCAAGTACAAGACAAACGGGACCAGATATACCTGTCTCCAAAACTGATCCAAGATGATCTCCCACACCTTTGCTTCGGATACATTTTCAACTTGGGCCGCAGCGGATACGAGACAAATAAACATATTGGGATCTGTCAACGCGATGCGGGCAAAGACAAAGACACATTCTGTCAGTATGGTCGATGGGCTCTGTCACAACAGCTGAATACCACCACTAAGCACAGAGATGAATCCCTACGTCATCATCGCCGAGAAGTTTTACAATATGGTTGAAGAGACCGGATCTATGCACTGGTTCTCCCCACAGAGACGAGGGAGCCAGTTGCATCATAAAGTTCACGCAATTTAAAACGCCTTTCTGGTTCGTTTGAAGAGCCTGGCCAAGCATGACACTCGTAACTGCATTCATGAGGTCCAGCGAAAAATTCTGGAAAAGTTATCGGGAACAGGAGATAAGGGTACTTTGCTAACATACCTGCAGTACAAGAGATGCATCCACGAAGAGATAAGATTCCACAATAAACGTAGTCTTCCCTAACAGATCCAAATTGCCTGCAAGTAATGCCATAGCAATAGGGAATAATTGAAGAAGGTTTGAGTTGGAAGTACTCTGTAGGAACGTGGAGTTTCGAAGTGTGGCAAGCCAGAGATTGATACCATCCTCATCCAGATTGATAGCCACCTTCACGTGGTATTTGAAAAGCTGAGGAAGGGCTCGTATAAAGACTCACCCCAGGCGATAGACTTTCCTGAACCAAAGGGATCACAAGTGGTACGATAGAAGCAGAATACTCTTTGGATGACTATACTGTGCCTTTGGTGAGAATGCTCGACAATGCCAAGGTAAACGTACTTTGATCAAGCTTGTCACGACCTCAAGGAGTTGTGCTTTGAACAACCATTCTTCTCCGGCAGTAGTCCCTGAGAACATACTATCAACTATGGGTCACCAACCAACAAGGTATACAAACATAGGGAAGGGATTGCCTCTGCAATCATCTGTGTATGCGGGACGATTTGTTGGTCTGCACGTTCAACGACCACATTCAAGCATCTTGCAAGTCGTCGTTTCATCTCTGTCGTGTCTGCTTCACCCATGAGTTTCATCAGCTCTGTGACAGTAGCAGGCAAGAAAGGGGCGAAGATAGCTGCATCGAAACTGACGGTCTAGTGCGTTTCAGTTTTGCAGTGTGGAGAGACCATAGATTTACTCACATCCACGCATTGGCGTAGTGCATTTGCAGCAGTAAGTCGAACAACAGCGTCTGACCCAAGACTCCTATCTTGCAGCAGGTGGACAAGAATTTCCCAAATGATAGGATCTGAAGCAGGTGCACACATGTCACTGATCCATTTTCCAACCAGCCATGCAATGCGACGCTTGATAATCGGAAAGCTAAATAATTGTCAGGTGCTGCGAAATGTGTTGATTGAACATTTACTTTGGATTTGTTTCTCTTGCTTCGATGACAAGCTTGTGACGCATCCATTCGTTGAACGGGATGACATCACAAAGCTTAGTAGCGCACCTTCCTATCGCACAATACAGAGCTTCTTTTTCGATGACGCTCGCTAAATCTGTAGTTGGCTGTTCTACACCAGTAAGGTGAATGGATGTCCCACAGCAACAACTTGAAGTTGGAGGGCTTACCAAGCATAGCTTTGAAAGTGGATTCTATCAAAGGGACAACATAGTCCCGATATTGAGCCGCAAGGGTCATGAGAACGCGTTCTCCACAGGGCTACACTATGTGAAAATGGATGGAGACCAATGAATGCGAGAACATACGCGAAGTTCATATTCCCAATGTTCATTTTCTTTTTCCTCTTCATTGACCCATTCTTCAGGATCAGTCACCCAACCCTCGAGATCGGATGGATTGAGGGGAATGAATCGTGTGACAAGCAACCGGACTGACTCTTCGACGATCTTCTGTGACAATGCTACATATGGAACGTCAGTGAAGAACAGGTTGTCCCGGGAATTTTCCGCACTAGTATCGGTGACTGGACCGCCTCTGCGGAATGGGGTCCATTTAGCGAGATTTTCCTTGAAAAGGACCATCGCTTGGACAAGGAATCGAACTGGATAGACAGCAGTGGATGAATCTAACGTCAAAAAAAACATGGGTTGAAATCCATGGGATCTTTCTGACAAATCTCTCGTGCCTTGGATCATGTCTCCCGAGCGATCGTTGGTGGCTTCTACAACCTTTTCCCAGTAGTACAAGACCATGTCCTTACATGTTGGGAGTTCGACGAACTTTGCGGTGTCGAGTTGCTGCAACCTTCTGAAGAATTTACCGAAAAGGCGAATATGGCGTGTCAATCGATCGATGGAGAGGGTCATGATTGGATCGGAGGCTGGCATCGTTCGCACAGAGAGAACAAGGCGAATACGTAGCTCTGAAAGTTTCATAAGCTGAGCGGTTGAGCTTTGAAACAACTGAAGGAACTATGGGAACAAAAGTCAAATGCTAGTCATCGATTCTTAATGCACGACACTTACCCATTCTTTAAGTTCCGCGAGTTCGCCTTTCTCGTCCTTAATGATACGGGGCCATGACCATAATGCCATCTTAACGAGACATTTGTAGAGGAGATGTGCTATCGTGAGAGAGGCGACAGTATGTTCTTTATCCAGCAAACCATTTATACTCAATATCACGGGAGAGAGTTTGGAATAGTATGCGAGGACAATGTTTCGCAGCTGGTCCGTAATCTGACGAAGAGGATGAACGAGAATTGTCGTGTTAGGAAGGCGGTCATTATACCTGAGACATTGTTTTGATTCCCGTGAGCATCTTCATGCTTGAAAATTCTTTGATGATGGAGTCGAGAACTTTCAAACTACGTCTCAGGGTAAGTGTTGACTGGACGGTGTCGCTCGGCCTGCTAGCCAAAGAGAGCAGGTCGCTTTCGATGACAGGTATAATTTGAGTAAAGAGGAATGGCCTGGTATATCTGTACCGTGAATGGCAGATAGTCGGACGGGGTGTCCAGACATACCAATTGTGCGGGTAATCCAACCGAGCAATCTTTGCGACAATTAACTCATTACACTCGGCAATCTGGCAGGAGGAGATTATTTGAATACGGGAACAGTTGAAATGAACAGACGGTGTCGTCCTCCTCTGACAAAAAAGTGAAGCATCGATGACGGATTTGTGCGCGATCATCGTCGCTCAAGAGTCTGTCCGAGTGATCAAAGGGATGGAAGCGGCGGAAGCAAGAGAGGACAAACTTTCTGGATCGCCAGTGAGATAAAGCCGCGTTCTTGAATTGAATGATGCTCTGTTGTCTGACTTGCAGAGGTTGGGAGAGATCTGCGGCAATCCGGTGGAGGCCATTGTAGGTACCGGCGTGAGTGTCGAGGAGGACCTTGAGGCGGTCGGTGGACGTTTTGAGCTGTCCGGGGATCTGGGAGGCGGCAAGGGTGACGATCTGCAAGAGCTCGTCCTCGTTGACGGTGGGTGGCGGGTTCATCATGGATCACGCCGCAAGACGGGCGAGTGGTCATTTCAAGTAGCGGCGGAGGGGCGCGCCCATTATGAACAAACAGATGCAAATAACACGTCCATCATGCGCCCAATCGATGACGTCGCTGAAGACCTGGCGCGCAGAACACGCGACGACGTCGCAGTGGATGGCGCCAACGACGAGCGTGGTTCAAATGAGCCGCCAGACGGTGCATCAGACTTTTCGCACTTTGCCTATCACTCTCCCCGCACCTTCCAACATGTTTCTCGCGTGCATCCCACCTCATCCCGCCCCACCCATGTCGCCAGGAGGGTCCCGCTCGACTCTCGACTGGCTCAGCTATCCAAATGTATTGGCTGCGGACTACGGTGGACGCGGAAGAAGACAGCCAAACAGAAGCACACGCACATCGAACACTGTGCAAAGAAAAATGCCTTGTCCGCAGACACAGTCAGAGTTCTCATCCAAAACGAAATTGCCACCTCATCTCCTGCCAACACCCCAGATGAGAATGCGATCACCACTTTAATGGGCTCAGTCGTTCGCACTGGCCCAGTCAAAACGTTCAGACGCCAGCAAGTCACTCCCACTGTCAGGTCCTTGTCTGAGACACGTGAAGGAATCTTACACAGAGCCAGAGACATTCTTGGGCCCACCGAGGGCCAAGTAGAGCTCCTGCCGACCCAGCAATTCGGTCAGAGCGCGTTAGCACATCGTAACTCGCGGCAGCCAAGGTGTCCGGCGTTGCTCGACGTCGATGGATCTATCCGAGAACTACCTTCTACCCAGCCCCTCGGAGAAAGCTCTCTACGGGGAGGGAACACGACTTCAGAAAGGTCGGTCGATGGCTGTAGCGAACCCTCTCTCCCCCCTTCGCGGTTTGCCTCGCTGTTTGCCCAAGGTTCTGTTTTGTCAGGTGACCGTGTGAGTATATTATTCTGCCTTGTCCCACCAACCGTGTTGCAGTGCTCATTCACGTCCTCATCACAAGTATAAGCGTCCTGTCTCTCCACCCCTGGAGGGTAGCGTCTCTGGTATCGTGAAACGACGTCTCTTACAGTGATATGTACACGGGGGTTTCGACGCCTGGTCGGGCAGCAGCTCTCTACCACTCTGGTTGTATCCACAGCTTCAGCCTGCAACAGCGATCGACTAGGTGACAGAGCAAACTATACTGCTACGCACTCTATTCTCGTCTGTGTCACATACCAGCACCATCCTAGGCAACAGGTGTAATGAATGTTGTATATAAATGAACAAGTTACGATGTCACGCGAGGAGGTTGCCAAGCCCCGTCGGAGCATTGAAAAACGTTCTCACTCCACTCCTTGTTGCTCTCCTTCCGCGCTATACCCATGACATCCAAACGACAGTCTGCTGACATTTGTGATACTCACCTCTTCAATACCTCAGAACCAGGAGATGATGCAGATGATTCCCTGAACCAGAACCGGGATGAGAAGGACAGTAATTGTAACGTGCACGTGGAAATCGAGTCAGACACGGCTACGAATACCTCGGACGAGTTCGACTGGGACAAGGAACCCTCAGGTGCAGAAGAAGAAACTCATCAAGGCAGGCATGCTCGGAGAGGCAGAGCTCTTTGGCTTGCATTTATGAAGCTGGCCCGTCCTGTCCGTACTCTCTTGGTCGGGATCATCGGCGCCGCGTTTTTCATCACTCCGTTCTTGGTCGTGGAACTCAGGTATCAGAGCAACGACGGTGTGCGCCCTCAAGTGCGCGTATGGTCTCTGTGGCTCTCTATCACATGGGCAGCATCTTGTGCGACTTATCTTGTCGTTGACCTATTACCAAGCACTATCATTACTGTCATCTTAATCCTCGGTGGCCAGGTCGAACGGCTGAAAACACAAGTGGAGGTGTGTTGATCAACTTGGTCGTCGATCTCTCTTCCTGACTACGACATCGTAAAGCTCACGTTAGCGGTTTCTGGTTGGTTGAAATTACTTCTCGACGTGTCATGGGCATGGATAGCCTTGTCTGCGATCAAAACCTCCTATAATCCACCGGGGTCGTACTGGGTCATCATCAACCGTGTCATGCAGGTACTCCCTCATTTCCCGGTTGCATTTTGCCTTGTTGGAAGTTACCCTTGATTCAAACAGGCTTTTTTTACTGCCACCGTAATTTTGTTTGTGGAAAAACTGTTTTTGAGATTCGTTGCCATCAACTTCCACCAGCGTGCGCTCGCCGACCGGTTGACTGAAAACCGTCTAGGATTGAAAGCGCTCGACCTCCTTTCGAATGCACACCCTGTGTCAGCCAATCGAAAGACAGCTCACGGAAAGAAAGGTCCTAAAAATGCACTCAGCTCAATAGGCGCATCGCTCGATCTTGGTGGACTGACAGGTGTTCGGATGCATCGGAAGAACCCCAGTGGCGCTGCGACACCATCCTCGCCGGACGTCCCCCCTGCTCACGAGCAACATGAGTCTCCTGCTCGCCATCCCCCGGAGAAAAAGCGCCGTGGACTAAGTCGAGAAGAAACGAGGCGCCGCCGACACAAATTTATGGCGTCTATCATTGTTGATCAGGTCGGCGGGGCCATTGGACAAGTAGCACTGAAAAATTCCAAGTTTCATAGGGATGGAGAACTGGGAGGGCTTCACTCGGCCAGAAAGTTGGCGAAGAAGCTGTTTGAGGGCTTAAATACCACGAGTCCCACGAGATCTCACCTCATCGTAGAGGGTATGTTGATGATCTCTTGTGACGGCTATGATTTATGCAAGGATCGCTTGTTTCTCAGATTTTTATCCGTATTTCCGGTCTATTTCAGAGGCTGTCCGTGTCCTTCCATTTTTGAATGTCCAAGCTGATGCTTTAGCTAGCATGGGGCATTTGCTCTTTTTGACAAGGATGGAAATGGTGACATCAGCAGACAGGAAATGAGAGAGGTGGTACAAAGAATTTACAAAGAACGCAAAGCACTAACGGCAAGTTTGAAAGTAAGAAGAACTGAGAGCTTGGAATTCTTCATCGTTGACCACACGAACAGGATGTCGGCTCAGCGGTGGCTAAGCTCGATACCGTCCTCCTCTGCATTGCACTCCTTTTTATTGTGTTTGCTTGTTTGCTCATCTTCAATCGAAATGATACCGTATCCTCGCTAGTACCCCTCGCAACTATGGTTCTCGGATTTTCGTTCATATTCGGCCACTCAGCCCAGATGCTATTTGAATCTGTAAGTATTTTGCGAGTGCTAAAAACTATTGCTCATCTTGTTACTAGCTTATCTTCATCTTCTCTACTCACGTGTTTGACGTAGGGGATCTGGTGATGATCGACGACCAATACCTTGTCGTTAAGGAATTTGGCCTGTTTTCTACTATATTCCGACGAGTTGACGGTCAAGAGATCATCGCACCCAACTCCCTGCTATCTAGCACGAAACTGGTTCACAACATGCGTCGCAGTACTTCTATGTACGTTGTATTCAGCCTCTGTCGGCATAAACAAGAGACCCATTGTCGGCAGGTGGGAGAGTACGACTATCGCGATATCCTACAATACCTCGTTGGAGATCGTTGAACGACTCAAACAACGTATTCAGGCCTACGTCGCCGCAAACAGCCGCGAATGGTCAGGTTACGGCGTCAATATTGACAAGATGGAGTATCAAAATGCCATTCATCTCGCTATATCTGTTGAACGCAAGTGTACCATCGTGTGTGTTCTGTAGTATTCTCACCCTGCCTCTTTAGACCGTTCGAACTGGCAAGACTGGGCTGGGCGCTGGGCACGCAGGAACGCGTTCATGCGTCACCTCAAGACCGTCTTGGAAGAGCTCGATCTGAAGTATACACTGCCTATACAACCAGTCCTCCTACCCAGCGGAACTGGGCCACCGACTCCTGGCCATGCTTAAGAAACAAAAGAATTGTAACTTTTTTTCGGTTATGCGTCGTGTAACACTACTATTCTCCAAATATGTTGACATTACCTGTCTGACGAAAGACGTTCTTATTTTGCTCCAAGTGTCATCGACGCACTCCGATATATATTTTTTCTAAAGTCTATCGAAAGCGATAAGTGATAGTTAATCTATGTGTCGACCTTACAAGGCAACAATGAAGCATGCTATAGATCCCCTAGAGCAATGGAAGACAATCCTGCCACCTCTATGACACCGCCAACTAGATGCAAGCTACCAGTAACCAGAACGTCAATGCGTCTCATAGTCAGAATTTCCCGAACTTTTCGAATGGCATGTTCAATGGAGGACAGAGAATAGATTGCATCGACAGGGAATTGTGTCGCTATATTTGACCAAGCTTGTTTAAGCTGATCTTGGGTGCTTGGTCCAGGGTGCTTGGCAGTAGCAAGTGCAACGGACGTTAGATCTGTGCGGCAAGTAAGCTACGGAGAGCACACCGTTCGGATTACTTACCGCCCTTGAAGTGTCCGTCAGCATAGGTGACATTACTGCAGAATATAACTTGGTCAAAGAAGTGGCTGGCATCCTCTGAGCTCTGTAGAGCTGAAAGTTGTGCCTTGACCTCATTGAACATGGCTCCAAGGAAGGCCTCGCCTGAACGACCGTTTGTACAGTTGAAAATCAAGACACGTAGTGGGCGGCGTGCATCAGCTGCAGGTATACTGCATAACTGTATTATTATTAAGCATGAGGTATTGAAACACGGATACTTGCTCGGAGTCGCTAACACTAGCATTGGCAAACCAGTCGATGCAGCATTTAAGGCTCTCGTCCGTGTGTGCGCCATCAAGGTACCAAGTCACCGAGGAGTGAGTGGGGTCCAAAACTGTTTGACAGCGACCAGGCCACTTGGTATTTTCTAGGCCGGCAATGAAGTCTTCCGGAATCAAGTCGGTGTGTGATGATGATGCAACCTCTCTCGGTATAAAAGTACGAGCCAATTCCACTGCAAGACTTGCGTTCGATAACTGATGCCTACCCGAAAGGCCTAGATAAAAAGATTGGCGGAAAAAAATAAAATAAAAGAGTGATACAGCGATAGGAAATAATTTCGGCGTACCCAACTTGATATCTTTCAAGGCAGAGAACTCCTTCACGACCCTGAATTCAGATGCCTTTGAACATTTAGCAATAATTCAAACAACAACATTTGTCACCTACCCTTGCATTCGTAGCCATTTCCCTGAGGATAGCTTCTAAATCGGTAGATGGATAGTGTTGTTCAATGGTGAGAGCAGGGACGTCTTTCTTGTATATTCCACCTTTCTGTTCTGCGATGGCCTTGATCGTACCCCCCAGAATTGCGACGTGGTCCATCCCAAGAGTGGTAATTCCGGTCACGACTGGTCTTGGGACGACGTTTGTACTATCACCGCCTCCACCAATTCCGACTTCCAGTATTGTTGCGTCAACGTTGAGATCTTTGAATACATGAAATGCCATGAGAGTCAAGTATCGAAAATAGCCCGGCATGGGGGGAAATCCGGGAGTGATCGGCTGCACAGAAATCCAACATCTGAAGGCTATATTCTCGGAAAAGGAAAGCATACTGGACAATCCCGGAGTTTATTCCAGACCTGGAAAAAGTATTTTGCAAACAACTCCTCTGACAAGGGACGGCCGTTGACTCTGATCCGTTCGCGGACAGCGACAAGGTGCGGGGAAGTATAGAGACCTGCGTCTGTTGAAAAGAGGGGTGTAACAAGAATGCAGAGGACATGCCAACTTTCATCCCGGGTCTTGCATGACGGAGGATTGAGTCTGTGAAAGCACTGGTGGAACCTTTGCCCTTGGTACCAGTGATATGAATGACATTGAGGGAATTGAGGTCATCTGGCTAGAATAGAAGACATGAGAGAGAAGGGAGTGATCAGAAATAAAGCATACCGTGAGTCCTATCCTAGTGACAAACTCGTTCATCTCTGCGATAGCGTTGTGGTTGAGAAGGACGCCGGAGGCTCTTACGGCCGCAAGCGTAGCAGCATTGCTTTGGAGAGTGTTGAGGGAGCTAATGGCGTCTTGATACGACTTTCCGGACATCTTCCTCGAGAGGAGTGGGGGAAGCGAGGAAGTACGGAAAGCGGACAGCATAGGATCATTGGGGCTGAGTTCACGTCTCGTGATTTAAATCGCGTCGGTCACGTGTCAGACAGTCCCCTGGTGGATGCCATGACATCAGCGAATATGCCCGCCAGAAAGCCAACTACACTAGACAAGAAAACCGCTCCTTATCCTTGGCGCACAAAATTGAAAGATGACAGACAACGCTGGTCACACTTGTCTCATCTTCTTTGCTATCAACTCACACCCCCACAGGCTCTCAGAACCTCTTCTTGCACACAGAAAGAAACCGTCCTCCACAACAACGAAGCACCTTTTAGACACCCTTTCTTCCGACTCAAATCCCATCACCCACTCCAATATCTACGAGCGCTCAGGTAGGCTCTCGTGATAACCTATGCAGACGAGCCCCTCACAGCATTCAGATACCGTTGTTTCTGCTACTACTGGCCATCAACGAGGAGAAGGCAAAATCCCACACGGAGCATCTGCAAGGGTTTATTTCGATGACCGTTCAAGGAAGCTCTCCCTTCAACGAAGAGACGAATGTCCCAGGGGTATCCTAAGCAATGTCCGCGCATACATTGATGGTTACCTCAGCGGTACTACCGACATCGAGATGAGAAGAATTGTCGCACAGGCAGGTGGAATCACGTTGTACGTTTCTCAGTTTGTGGCTTAGTTGCACGGTCCACGAGTATGCTGGTCCTTATCGATACCCCTTAGATTGGCACCCAATGGTGCAACACATATCGTGTCATCCCGGCAACTCAATGGGTCAAAAACTCACCGAATTCTGACAATGAAATCACGAAATTCAGTTCACCTAGTTAAACCAGAATGGATAACCGACAGCATTGCAGCTGGACGACGATTGCAAGAATCGCATTACGCTCTGATTAGATCCTCCAGCACAAGGAATCTAGTGGACGTGCTCAAGTCTGGCGGGTCCAGTTGATTATAATTTCAACATGTAACCTGACACACCAACGTTGTATCAATGTCAAATATTCGCAAAAGAATCGTCTACCAATTAGTGTGTACTCATTCCGAGAGCGAACCCAAGGAGCTACTTGTACTACCCGAGACGTCAGTCACATCTAGATCGCTACTGAATTCATAGTCGCTCATTGTGTCAGAATGTGCTGGTATCGACTCCTCCGCTTCCAGTCTGTCTGCACTCTTGACGTTCTCTGCGCATCGCAAACACTGCCAACCAGAATCTAGTCCTTCGTCGGCAGTGCGCACCATACGCTCAGCAACGCAATGGTAACAGTACACATGTCCGCAGGAAGTGATATAAGGGGTATAGATGGGGAAACGTGGAACTTCGTCGTCTTTAGCTATTCCAAATACCCTTTCCGTGGACGCGGCCGAGAGTGCATCCGCAGAATACCCCAGGTTCAAAGTATAGGTCGCGTTTTCGGCACAAATCGCGCATTGCTCTGCGGAGAGTGCTTCGTATTTACCGTGCTTCCGCAGGGAGCTCCGGGAATCGCCTCGTGAAGTGTTTGAGAGTGTTGCTGGCAAACTTAGTTGTGATATCAATCGAGTGATGCGACGCTGAACTGATCTCGTGTTTATGAGAGGTAGCAGGAATAGAAGGAATTCCTGGGCGAAGCATATGAGAAGACGATAATGCGAAGAAAAAGGAGACGCACAGTGAAGGCATGCCACACCATTTGACGATTCATAAACTCATAGCTAACCTCACGCTTGATCTGGCTTGAAGCAGGTACAAGGGACATTCCAAGGAGACGGTCAGACAAACTGCGATATCTGAAACAACATTCTAAAACCCGATTCCAGCTCAAATAACAGCAACTTACCGACCGTTCAATAAGAAAACAACAAAGTTCAACGAGCCAAGGAGTGAGTACGCTGACTCTAGTCGTGTGAGCATATACCATGCCAAGCGACGCGTATCACTTGATGGTGTATCCGGCCAAGACCGTGACAATGCATGCGCACGCAGACGGTTGTAAAGATAGGGTACAACGATGGTAAGTACACCATGCACTAAAAGAGTTCGCCGGGGTAGTCCACCAGCTATAGTTCGGGATGTCGATATCAGACAATCCACGTGAGCAATGAAGACGTACGAGTAAGAGAGACTTGGTCTGTTGGTCTGTTCAGGGTGCTATACTTCAATCCTTGTAATCGAGCACCGTAAGTAGTCCCGAGTTTCCACAACGATAATTTGTAAAGCGCTAGTTGGATGATGAGAGTTAACTCTGGATCGAATTGGGCTTTTAGTGCGGTCTTCCCGGCCGTCAGGAATGGTGCTAATGAAGATGTAGACATACATTGATGAGACTCAGAGCTTTTTTCAGTGGCTCGCACAGCAGATGCACCAGCTCTTGATCGAGGAGTTCGGCGTCGAGCTGGCCGACGCGCATGGTACGCGGATACGGTGAGGTGGTTAAGCCTAAAGTGCTCCGCATCGAGGAAAGGGTTGGTTGTGCTGCACTATACGCTTTGTGCCATAGTTCTTGCCATGAGCTGGCTGACGGTCTTGAGCTCGAATCGTTCAACATGGGTGGTCGGTTCGAGCGCAGATGGCCGACTTACTGGAGATAAATCTCACGTGACCCGATAAAATGGATTGAGTCAAGTCACCACCAGCTTATACGCGCAACCATGGCAGAGGCACTTCAAAAACTCGTCCTGAACACACTGGATGAGACTGGCACAATCCACGATACGAGGTCACTTGTTATACCCGGACAACAGGATCTAGCTGCAAGTCATGAGGCCCAGATCACGATTCTCGGTGCTCTGAACTCTCTCCTCAGCCGTGAGGCATGTTGAAGTTTGCGCCAAATGAGATCGTGATTAGGTCCACTCACTGATCCTGACAGATGGTCTTGTATGATACCCATGAGACGTCTTCTCATGTCCTCACTCCCGAGGGTGCACAGATCGTCCTAGAGGGATCTCATGAGGCCAGAGTATGGGCCGCTCTTCCTGCCAAGGGAGAGGGTGACCCAGTTGGAGCCCTAGAACTGAAGAGAAGAGTGGGAGATGAGGCAGCCAAGGTTGGTCAGGGACGTGCCTTCAAGAATAACTGGATAGCGAAGGAGGGAAGTGGATTTGTGAAAGCTGTGAGTCGTGTTGTGCTAAGAGACATTGATTTGGGTGATTTACACGTTTCATTTTATGAGGCCGTACAAATAATAGATTTAACTCAGCTCGAGCTGCGCGAGGTGGAATCAACGGGGACCCTCGTGGCCGGCGAGAAGGCTCTGGCTGAGTTGCGAAAGCGTAAGCTCATCATACAAAGGTAGCCTCGCTTTCTCTGCGTGATGATACATCCTGCATCTCCTTGTTTATTCAGGAGAGGACAATGGTTCACCGTGCACAAAGGTCCGGGCTTCAGCACGTCCATCGCGAAACCCGAGACTGATCTCACTGTTGAGATGCTGACTTCGTATGCTTTCTACCTGTTCTCTCTGAAAAATAAAGGACTCACCGGCTACAGTGGTGCCTGGAAAACAGCATCCTTCAAGAAATACAACTTCGAAGCCGACGGTATCCCGACATCGGGAGGTGCACTTCACCCACTCCTCAAAGTTCGCGAAGAAATCCGTAGTATATTTGTAGAGATGGGGTAAGACGTGTCTACGATTACCTTCCCGCTAGGTAGCCTGAGAATTATTTCAGCTTCGAAGAAATGCCAACCAATTCCTTCGTCGAGTCGGGCTTCTGGTGCTTTGATGCTCTCTTCGTGCCCCAGCTTCATCCCGCAAGAGAACTGCAAGATACATTCTATCTTTCTGGAAAGCATACCGCCCTCCTTTGACAACTTTGGTCTTATTATCATGACAGATCCATCGACATCATTGCCTCCTCCTGCGGCCTATTACAAGCGTGTTGCTGAGGTGCACGAAAAGGGCGGGTACGGGTCAATTGGCTATCGGACGCCCTGGTCCCATGAAGAATCTCACAAGCTTCTCCTCCGAACACACACCACTGCCTCCTCGGCATCTATGCTCTACAAACTAGCTGCTAAGTGCAGAGGCGAAGAAACGGACAGGGATGGAGAATTGAAGTCAAGCGTTTCGCCACAAGTGGGGGGGGACGGCTTCCGGCCCGCAAAATTGTTCAGCATCGACAGGGTGTTTCGAAACGAGACAATGGATGCCACACACTTGGCAGAATTCCACCAAGTAGAAGGTGTTGTTGCTGACAGAAATTTGACACTAGCGGACCTCATCGGTAAGTTGCAATAGTGTCTGCAGCTTGCGTTCGCCTTTAGGTTGTTGACGAGGTCCTAGGATTCATGCGAGTCTTCTTCAAAAAAATGGGTATGACTGACGTCCGTTTCAAACCTGCATACAACCCATACACAGAGGTTCGTATCGATGAACTTGTGGCGGAGATCATGCTTGGTAATTGTCGATTTGATGCAGCCATCGCTTGAGATCTTTGCGTTTCACCCTATGCTTCAAAAGTGGGTGGAAATTGGCAACAGTGGTATGTTCCGCCCCGAGATGCTAGAACCTATGGGCTTCCCGAAGGACGTCCGCGTCCACGGTTGGGGCATTGGTCTCGAAAGACCAACAATGATTCGGTGAGTGCCCGTTCGAGTTCCTGGCTCAGTTGACCCCCTCTCAAAGTACCTTATTCAAAGGTATGGAATTAATAATATCAGAACTCTCGTCGGGCACAAGACACCTATTGAGAGTGTGGAGAGCGCACCAGCTGTTATGTTCTAGATGCTCTGATAACAGAATTATCGTGACGAATGTAGGGAGGGTAATCAATGGATATAAGACCTCGTATTTTCACTACTCTGGGTTAAGAGCAAGCTTGAAGATATATGTGATTATGGTTTGATCAAACAAGACAACCAGCGGTATATGATATTCAATGAGCACCAGGCCCACTTGTCTGTATCTACAGGCAATACCGAGTCCCCGAGTGTCCGACAGAGGATCAAAAAGAGAACACCGCAGCATTCTTGCGAGAGCCGAACATATATACAATGGCTTGACTCATGAACAGGCCAACAGTGATACCGATCGTGACTGCAATCATGGCACCTCCAACGTCGACTGCTGATCCATTCGCTGTAATACCTCCCGCTTGGGAGAGGCCGGACTGAAGACGAGGAACGTAAAGTCTAGACACGCTCTGAGAACAATTTCAGGAGACAACACTTACCGGGACCAAAAACAGGACACCGGTGACCATAGAAGTAAATGCCGTACCGCCCATCTTCCTCGAATAAATATTGCCAAGTAGACCCACGGTGAACGCACCGATAGCAGAAACGATATCCGATCGGTTGAAGATGTAGTGGTTCGCGATCTTGTTGGTCGTATACGAAGCACAGGAGATGATGACCATCACAGGTAAATCTTTCGACTTCCATGGCTGTAAGTTCGAGAGGGACGACAGGACGGAAAAGATAGGAACGATTATGAATTGGGTCCACCATGGGAAGGGTTGAATATACCACGCAAACGAAGATGGACGGTAACATCCATCGACAATGTCGGCCAGGTAAGCGTTGGTAGCATTGGTGAAGGTGAATGTACCAATTGCTGGTGGTGTGCCGTCTGTCGAGTTGTCAGGTGCAAACGTGCCAATCAGGGTGACGGTGGTAGACAGCTTGGCTGCTAGTGTTGCGAGATGATGTCGGGCTGTAGGATCAAAGAGGAGGTAGAGATCCGAGCCAATTTGCAGACCAAAGCCCAGGAATAAGGTATAGATGAGAGCATACACCATCTTGACACTACCGCACACAATGTTTTTAGATGCCAATTCGAGGGAGCTAGTCACTGTCTGTAAAGTTAGTCGGATGTGATATCCAATAACACATCTACTTACGAATGAGGAACCCCGGAAGGATACCAATGATACCAGCAGACGAAATGGCCTCATAGCAAAATATTTGACTACGAATACTGCTCAGCCCGCGGGCCGTGAAGGACATAAACATGGCAGTAGTGATTCTAACTCAGTCCTTTAGCACGGGTGCGGGGAAGAGAACAAGGAATAACGCACTCGAATACATTGTTATACATGGTCGACTTTGTCGCGACGCTGAGCTGAAGGAAGCACAGGACGAAAGCACCACTACCCGCAACCCACATATCCAAGAAGGAACCGCCGAACGCCAATGGACAGATGAGCACCGACAAGAAAAAACTCAAAACACATCGGAACCAGACCGAGTACAATGGCTGTGCCGAGAGTAACTCTTCCAGTTGCTGCGTCGCCTTTCTGGCGCTAATCTCATCATGCAGGACGGCCCGGTAGATGAAGTGGACTTTGTGGAGATTTCCGAGAGCAAGACCACCTGAGCCCTTGACAAAGTGTGTCTCGGAAGTCATGGTGTCGTTATCCCCAAAGCAGCAGATGATGACGTTGGGTAAGTGAATGAATTCGGCGTTGATCTCAAGAATACGAGCTGCGGCAACAAGCTGCGACTCTATACGATGCGACGGTGCACCGAATGTCATCAGAGCACGAGCGAGCTTGAGCAGGAACTGGTGACGCTTCAAGATAGCTGTAGACCGTTGGCCATCAAACATGAACAGCTTTAACCAGTACAACTTACAAGTGACATTGAACTCGATACGAATCTTCTGTTGCTCCTTCCTCCGTTGACGATAGTCCATTTGTCTAAGAGCATTCCGCTTTTCATCTTCGTAGTCGTCAATGCAACGCTTCGTGATGTTCGTCACACGGGGATCATCGGGGTCGAGGACTTCAGAATAGGTGTCTGAATTTGAGGCATTCGAATTATTCCGCTCGAACGGTGGACGTTCAATCGCCTCATAAGCCCGGGAACGAGAATAGGGCAGTCCGTTCATTCCCGGAGTAACCCCATAGAAATCCATCAAATTTGCAATGATCCCTTTGCGTCTGCCATCTCGGTCATTCATCTCGCAGTAATTCGGTTCGTTGTCGATGTCGACATCCTCCAAGCCACCTTCATTATCGTGCCTGACTGGAACCTGTGCCTCTGTGTCAAAGCCGTTCTCGTCTTTAAGCTCTGTCTCTGCTGCGAAGCTGACTTTGTTTGGTTGTTTCAGACGGGGGACTGACTTGGCATCGTACACGGGTTGCGGAAGAGGAATATCATAGGGGTGCGCATGCGAAGCAAGTGCGTACTTTTCATCGAAGTGGACATCTTCATTTTTCGTTTTAAATTTCTTGGCGAATGCCCCCATGTCTCCATCTGAGTCGCCGTTGTTCAGCGTTGAACCAGAACTGTAAGATGGCCGCCAAACATTCTGGACAGGGGTCGCCTGGGGTCGCAAGGCCTCCTGGTTTGTATCACTAACGACAGGGGGTGGGGAATCAAGAGGGGGATTATTAGGAGGAAGGATGTTTCTGTGTGTGAAGGTAGACAGAGGTGATATGGGGACGCGAAAGGAGCTGGGGTACACCATCTCAGGATACGAAGGTTCCCTGCCAGCGGGGTCAACCTGTTCGACACTATGCCACGTCACGACGTGATCATTGGAGGGTGACGAAGAGATATGTCCAGGACCAGCCTGGTCGAAGTAGTGGACATAGGAAGGATTTCCGGGCATCGACACCTTTTGGAACGAGTGTAGCAAATCACCTGGATGCCCAAGTACACTCTGCAGAGGTAAGTCTGGCCTTGACCTGAAGCGACTCGGGGTACGTAGATAAGCATACCGCCGTTTCGAACGCGGCCGGAACACGAGCCAGGACTAAACAAAATGACACAAAGAAGTTATTGCGCTTGCCGCACTTTGCCAGCCGATCTTGGAGTCAAGAGCACACGCACCTCATAGAGAAGGGTTGGACGATGATGTCGACGAGAGGTAAGGGCGGGCGCAAGTACAGCCCGACGACGCTTGGATGAGGATAGACATGACATTCAACAAGTTGCAACTTGGAACATCCAACCACGGAGATAGTGATGGCTTCATTGCTCCACGTCCTTCTCCCATGTATTCTCCCACTCCTCAACTGTAATCCCCAGCACGGACTCGGGAGCGCCATCAAACGTATGAAATCCCAGCCTCGCATAAAACGAGGCAGCTGCCTTGTTTCGAGGATCCATCCCAAGCCAAACAGCCTTTAACCCTTCCTCCTTCAAATGTCTGATGGCTACCCCAATCAATTTCCTCCCCCACCCCTTCCGTTGATGCGACTCCAAGATATCAATGTGTAAATGCGCTGGAGAGAACGTGATCTGCGCCTCTGATGCAGGAGAGAAATTCATGATGGACTTGATGTACTTCTGGTCAGCCTCTGTTGGCAGGAGTGTGGTGAGGAATCCTTTGGCGTATTTTTCTTTGAGAGGTGGCCACCAAATTTGCGCGGTAGCCGCTTCAAACGCGCGAGTGTCCAGTGCGCCCAAGACATACCCCACAACAGACTCATCATTAGGAGGGGATGTCTCGAGTGGCTGCTCGATGAGGACGAAGCCCCATACACAGTCGTGAACATTGACATAAGGAAGCGCATAGACTTCACCTGGGAGCAAAGGGTAATTGTGAATGTCTCTCCCAGTTTTGCCAGCGTCAGACGTTTCCAAACAAATTTTGGAGAGCGCCGCCTCATCCTCCTTGGTCGCCGGACGGATAAAAGTTGGCATGGCCTGATACGCAAAGAGCGACGGCTGGCAAGCGAGAATTGAGGCTGGTATGTAGCGTGAAGGGAGGTGTGAAGACACAAGGTGCGCCTGCGAACGGGACCCAAAAATGACAGTGAGATAGTGCTTGGTCTGCTAGCTGAGCATGTTACATTAATATTTAGCCAACACTGTCTCGGCGAGCGACACTCGCTGTCAGCATCCCGAGGTTCGTCTTCGAAATTTCCCCCCCGCGTCCAACGTTCAACATTCATTTTCCACCCTGGCCTCTGTTGTTCCCTGCAGGCTCATCCACTGGCCCCGAAATTACTATGGGAACACGATCAGTTGTTAGCGGTTGGTTTGGGAACGAGACCTACAGAGGACGCCAAGGATGATGACCATGTATATCCAGTACTTTTGCAAGAAGCTCTTCTCAGGAGCTGGTGTCATCGGCTCACCCTCTGCTGTGAGTGGAGGCGGCATGCGCAATTCGGGTCTGGCCGTACATCAGAAATTACTCATTGTACATGAGAGAAAGACTCGCTGAGGTGGTTGACGTGGCGACATGAGTGTAATAGTCGTATTGTGTGCAGGATATGACTTGAGCGTGTCAGAAGGGGGACACGAACCGTCATGCGGAACTGGCGAAACGAAATAATCGACGGCAAACGGAAGGCCGGAAGGAGAGAAGTGGATAGTGAGATGCGAAGAGGTCGATGGAGGAAGATAACACTAGTCGAATTATTTATGAGATAGGGAGACTCAAGACGTTGGTACGACATACTGCTTTCACAACAGAGGTTGGCCATACGTTGTCTGTAACCCCGGGACGATCGAGTGCGACTTGGTACATTGCCCCTTCCAGTGTAGGGTCCACTGACTCTCTGAACTGGACGAGGTCGTCGAAGAGAGTTTCGGAGGGGCTGAGCGTTGCAGACGACCCATGGGGAGAAACAGAACGCAAGGATGGAACAGCGACGGTTCCAAGTTCAGACCAAGGTGTTATGGGAAGGTTCGGGTGAACGACGCGATGTTGGACACGAATGAGTTCAGACTCGTCCTGTGCATTCGCGAGAGAAAAAAAGAGGAATGCGACCAGGGGAGAGGTGTACATTTTACTTGTGCTCGACGGGTGTCACGTTGAGCAGGGGGTATCTGGGGGACACGTGCCAATATCTGACTTTGGCCAGTGACTGAACAACGCCAGCTCGGTCTACCTTGTTTCAACGATGCCCACCATTTCTGTGGACAGGGCAGATCTTTTTGAAAGACTCGGGAGGGAATATAGTGAGTAACATCGCTGGGCATGCCCTCCACGAGTTACTCATCATCTCTCCTTCCAGCCACGGAAGAGTTTGACAGATTATGCTTCGAGTATGGTCTCGAACTAGATGAGGACGTACGTGCTTTCGATATACTTGTTATCTGTAATCCCTTCAAGCTCGTGATGCGCGATCGCAGACAACCGAAGATGTAGAAGAGGCGATCAAGAATGGTCTTCCTGCAGAAAGACCGGTGCGCAAGCTGCGTGATGAACAACACCGTCTGGTTCTCACTCTTTCCCTCTAGCAACTTAAAATCGAGGTCCCCGCCAATAGGTTTGTCACCCCATTCCCCATGTCGCATTTATCTCGATCAGCCATCCTCCAAGATACGATCTCCTTTGCATAGAAGGCATATCTCGCGTGCTCAAAGTCTTTCTGGGTAAAGCAGAGGCCCCACAATACAGGCTCATCTATCCCTCGGGTGGAGATGACCATTTACTCACAGTCCATGTCCATCCGGACGTACGTCTGCTATCTGGCTTCGCGTAATTGACTGGATTGTCAACTCAATCAAACAACTCGTCAGACACAACGCGTCCGTCCACTGTTTGCCTGTGCTGTCCTCCGCAACCTGAAATTCACTCCTCGTTCCTATGCATCTTTCATCGACCTTCAAGACAAGCTTCATCAGAATATTGGACGGCGGCGCTGGCTGGTTTCTATCGGTACACACGACCTCGATACCATAGATCCCCCATTCAGATATGAAGCTAGAGATCCAGAAGCAATCAAGTTTGTTCCCCTTACGAAGACAGAGGCATACACTGCCAAGGAGCTGATGGCGGTTTACGAGGTACCCCCATGGACGCAGGGGCATCGCGATCGTATTTGATTAATGATTATACTCTACAGAAGGACAAACATCTTGCAAAATATCTTCCCATCATCCGTGATGCACCCGTCTACCCGATCATATATGACCAACAAGATCGTGTTCTCTCGTTTCCTCCTATCATTAACTCAGAACACAGTAAAATCACGCTCAATACACGGAACGTCTTTATAGATGTTACCGCCACGGACGATACGAAGCTTCAAATTGTTGCCAACATGGTCGCAACCATGTTCTCGGAGTACTGTGAAGAGCCTTTCGCGTACGTTTTCGGTGCTTCTTTACATTCTCAACAGGCGTACATCCAGAATTTTTTCATCTTCATGACACGATGAGGACGCTCACGCATCTACTATAGGATTGAACCGTGCAGGATCATCTATCCGGACGGATCGACACGTATTTCTCCTGACATTGCACCAAGGATCGTCAGAGCGCGCACATCTTACATCAATTCCTGCACATCTCTTTCACTCTCTACGACCTCTATCTCTGAGCTCCTCATTCGCATGTCTCTCGCCCCAAGTATCTCCCCCGACTCTGATGAAATAGCCGTTACTGTTCCTTGCACTCGCCCGGATATTTTTCACGAGGTCGACATTGTAGAGGATGTGGCAGTTGCTTATGGTTTCAATAATCTTCCCGACATCTTCCCGCAGACAAGCACAGTTGCGCAACCTTTGGTGATTTCAAAACTCGTGGACGTGATTCGAAGGGAGTGGGCAATGGCAGGATGGGTGGAAGGCTTGCCACTTATTCTGGTGCATGGTTCAACCTCCCTTTTGTGGACACGCAATGCTGATCATAGTGACACGGACAGTGCTCACATGAAGAAAATTTTGGCTTCATGAATCGTTCTGATCCAGGCAATATCGCCATTAAGATCGCCAACCCAAAAACTCTCGAGTTTCAAGTTGTACGAACATCTCTTCTTCCAGGACTTCTCAAGACTATCCGCGAAAATCGATCTCATACCTTACCCATCCGGCTTTTTGAACTCTCTGATGTCGTATTCAAGGATATCACCGAAGAACGCCAAGCGAGAAACGAGAGACATGCTGCTGCCGTGTGGTGCAGCAAGACTGCAGGGTTTGAAGTTGTGCATGGATTACTAGATAGGGCTATGAGAATGCTGGAAGTGCCCAGGATCGGAATGGGAGACAAAGACAAGCCAAATGGTTACTATATCGTTGAAGGGGATGGTCAGTTTCACGCTTTGCCTTTGGGCAGAAGAGAACACGTAATGCTAACCCCTTTCTCTACCTAGATCCGGCTTACTTCCCCGGTCGGGCGGCGATGATCTACTATCGTTCTCCTCCCATTGTTCAACCAACCCTCAATAACGTTAAAGAGGCAGCTGTGTCCAGGGACAGAGTGATAGGTACTTTGGGTGTGCTGCATCCTGCTGTGCTGGCCAATTTCGAGATCACCTATCCTTGCTCAGCACTGGAGTTCAATGTAGAAGTGTTCTTGAAGTAAAGGTTGACAGAGTTTAAATTTTTGTTATGGTGTCGGGAGTAAAACGGATCTATAGTGTAATGAATGGCATTGCTAGTCAGTGGATCCCTTTCGACAAAGCGTAACGATTAGCGTATACAACAATACAGATAGATAACTATCTCGGCATCGCACCCACAGTACTTAGGTTGTCCCTTCCGAGCTCTGATACGACCACAGCGGGGGGTAAACAGTCGTTCATAACAACCCGGCAGCCCTCAAATCCTCACAAATCCTCTGCTCCCTTGCAAATGTCTCCCTCGCTCTCCTCGCGCGCTCAGGGTCGGAATACCACGGTACACCATCTTGTTCGGGGTGACCAGAACTTGTGCCATTCTCGACAGAGACGAGGGCCGCATCAGAGCCGGTGGCGGTGCCTCCGTCAAGCTCGGATGACTGATGTCGAGTGGACTGGCGGAATAGGCCGATGCGCTCAAAAAAGGATTGACGTCTACATTCTTCTTCGTCCACGAGATCTGACTGTGTCCTGGCGTGACTCCTCGAAGACGGGGCATTGGATGCGTGAGATGCCAAAATGGATCGCTCCCATCGTTTGACGCGCCAGAACCCGAGTGATGAAGTTAGGAGTAAGAACCAGCCAATGGTCATCAGGAAGAACGAAAGCCATTCGGTCGCAACTGGACCTGTCAAGAGTGAGTTATTCCATTGACTTTCACCCTGTCCGGGAATAGGATGTGTGGTAGTGACGAGAGCAGTATTATTACCAAGCGGCGAGATGATGTTGTAGTAGTCCTCAGCTTCTTTGGTGCTGCCAAACGTGAGGCCAGCATTGTCCTCCCAAGTGCCTGTGTTGGTACCCATAGCATCGTCGAGTCTAGCACGCAGTGCAAAGCCCCATTGGATTAGGGTAATTCCAAGGCCCGCACGACTCCCGAATTTGGCAGCATGTGTCGTATGCATGACCCATGTCAACACGAATCCAACAAACTGGAAGGTAGTGCTGACGAGCGTGTTCCAAAGGAATGCAAATAAAGTGCCTGTGGGCAAGAAATCGACAGTGACTGAACCTTGAGTTGGTGTACCAGAAAGAGCATTGGTATCATAAAGGGTGGAGGGAGGGAGGAGAACAAGCGAAGTGTGGTATGGTGGTGCTGCGTCCGCCTGCGCAGCGGCATAAGAGGGCGGCGCTGCCGAAGAGGATTCTTCGGGGACGATGTAGATGCTGTCGCCTGAGATAAGAAAAGTATGGGTAAGAAGGGAGGGAGGGATAGAGATGAGAAGAACCGACCTTCCCGCACGCGAGTCCCTGAAGTTGCGGGTTTCGCACTGACATTGCTGAATACGCCATCATTGCCTGTTCCTCCACCCATTATCCGGGTTCTGCCAGACGATCCGGATGAATTAGACTGTGAAACATAGCGACCGGGCAGGAAGGCGGTGGCACGTCTCCACCAACCAGTCGGCATTGTGTGGGGGGTCACATCGTGCATGAATGTGGGTATGATTCCGTTGGAGTTTCCTATAGAATTTGGGAGCGCGAGGGAAGTCGCTGGTGGGGGTGAGCCTGGAGGGGGATGATCCCAGTCTGCGACGGGGGTGTTGAAGTCGTATGTGAGGGAGATGTTGGCGCTCTGGTGGGCTACTGACGGGGAAGATGGGAGTAGACGGGATTCGCTATCGTCGTCATCAGAGTCGTCAGAGTCGTCGAACGCGGCATCGAGCTCGGGGTTGGTCTCTGGGTCTGTGCGCGGGTTTGGTATGGGGGCGTATCTGGCAGACATGGTTTTCTGGATGCAAGCAGACAGCCGGCACGTTCAAGTCTCAGCCACACCGCGCCAAGTCACTACCATTTTTCAGA
>JBBPKD010000149.1:0-35016 GCA_038089075.1 Singerocomus inundabilis
GGAGAAGGAGGAGGAAGGGGGAGGAAGGAAGGGGAATGGGAGGGGGTACTCACGAACTGAATAATTTGCTTCGGGTGACGTAGAGCTCGTGGCCGTGCACGACGACTGAGCCAGGGCGGCCAGATTGCCACATCACACGGCCAATCTCGGCCTCGCTCAGACCATCCGCGCTCACTCGCTTGACCACTGTCGTCGTCGTCGGCGACGACGCGCTGAGATAACCGGTGGGCGTCTCGATCCGGTAGAGAATCCGTCTCTCTGGCGAGACGAGAACAGTGTTGAAGGGACTGTCCTGTGCCAATGAAAAGTTCATCGCGTTCAGAACTGGACCGGTCGACGATGCAAAGGGGGGGAGGGACGGGACACAAAAGTGACCAACGACTCAATCACGGACACTGAGAGGCCAGCCGAGAGAAGACCCGGATTCTGCCACGCTGGGCGCCCAGGGGCGCAGCTCGTCAAACATTGAATTTTGGTTACAGTGGACGTCGGGCAGCACGGTCAGGACTCGAAACGAGCGGTTTCAAGAATCGCAACATGACTACACCAGCGCTTCAGCCTCGAGGACGACGGGGGAAGGCAGTGTGCCATAACCCCTCTGATTGGTTCCGCTTGTCACCAAAAAAAATACACGGCATGATTGCATCCAGCCCAAAAAATAACTAAAAAAAAAAAAAAAGAAAGAAAGAAGGAAAGAAAAAAGTCCCATCTCTACTACAGATCACGTGACTCGGAAACCCGCCAGCACCCCCCGCGTTCGACACGGTCATCCTTGCGAGGACGTCAGATAGCCGACCAAGAGACGAGGTCAACAAACCGACCTTATAGATCATCGACCGTCACCACCGTCGACAGCCGGCTACGCTTGTACGTTCGGGGCATATCCGGGTTACGTGGTGGCCATCGCATCGGTTTCCCGACGGCATGCACCTTGTTCAAGAGAATCCCAGCAACAGCCTTGCACCGTGCCTCGCGATCCTGCGCGAGTCTCTGTGCCGTCCTCTGACGAACCAACGCATCCAGATGCGACGGTCGTGGTGATCTCACCGCAAATGATCCCGATGCGAGACGCGTACGCTGGTATGGTATGAGCTGCCCATTGTGCATCGTCGACACGGGGAGCGCATGACAGTCATCAAATGGATTATCCTGTGGAAAGTAGACGGGCTGAGGAGCGACCATGCGCGCTGGGCCCTGTCGACGGGCATCCAGGGGTGGTGGAGATAGCCGCCTGCAGCTAGGGAGTACGAGAGAAGTGGTGGCAACACGCCATGCAGACTTGACCAGACCTGGTGCTGGTCTAGCGGGCATGTCCATGGCGACGCCAGCGTACGTTGCATAGGGTGGTTGAGCGGCACGTCTAGGATACGAAGGGATTCCAGAGAAAGTTCCATGGATGGTGTGAACGGCATGGGCGGGGGTGGACATGACGACGGAGACCCAGGGACTGAGCTGGATGAGGAGGACCGCTGCGGAGAGAGGAGATGGTTTATAAATCGAGCCGCTGCCGAGAAGGATGCTGAAATGAAACGCGACTCCCACACTCGGCACAAACGCTCTTCCGCTTTGGACTTATCGACGCTTCATCTCCCTCTCCTTGTCTTTTTTGTTCTTGTTGTTCGTTCACTGTATCAACGGAAAACCCGTGTCGAGCAATTGTAGTCCAGTACAATAACACCTCGCGACACCCATCCGCTCGATCTGGTCTGCTTCTTGGAATCATCTTGTTCATTAATATTCCCAACTCGATCCACGACGCCCATCGATGGGCTTATCGTGTGTCCCGCCATCCATGTCGGACCAGGTATCTCATCCCCCTCACGGGGTTCGATGATGTCGAAGAGGGGACAGTTTCATACACCCCTCCTGCGCTTGACATCCTGGCCAGTCGAAAAGTAGCCCGACCACACCGTATCCTACGCTGATACGCGGTGGACCCCACGCGACGAGAGCAGAGATACCATCCAGGAATGCGCACATGTGATCGCTGATCCCTGTTCTTTCTCGATGACCTCATGTGCGCAGCGAGGCAGAGGGTGATCCTCTCTTTGATGCAGGAAACTCGTTTATCTTGGGTCGTTTAGGCAATCCATGTCCATGTTGGAACTTGAATATAATATGTGCATGGTTGTCAAGGTCGGGAAGCACAAGGAGATGGACGATTACGCGCCGGTCTTTTGATAATAGGAGAAGCTGCGCAAGCTGTTCAACTGCCGGACGTGGGCTGTTCCCAAAGGGCCTCTACCATGTCAGAAGGAACAAGGTTGACCTCAAGCGCCCGGTCCACTCGGAGCATGCCGACGACGGACCTGGTTTCCGTATTGCCTCGTTCTCCTCTTACCGTCTTGGGTGAGTACCTAACGATAAACGCACTAGCATTGTCTGACGTCCTTCTAGTCGACCTGTCAACGGTAAGCAAGCCACTCGGAAGTAACCCGATGTCGTACCTCTTCAGAACTCTAAAAAAAAGGGGGGGGATGGTCGTCTGACACGACCTTCGTCGTACGTACAGCAGCTAGCACATCCTTGCCATATAGTTCAATCTACCACCCGAGCTAGCCAGCCCTGCTTGTAACGGAACTCGGTGAGAGGCAGTGCTGATTTTCGAGCGTACCGTCAACCCCCCTACTCCACCATTGGAGCCCCTGGCAGTGGCAGATCGACCCGTCTCGAGCGTGATTATCCGCCTTGATTAATCTTGATTAGGACAGTGATGGCCTCGGTACTCATATCCGTAGCAGCGGGCAAGAAAGGGGAAAAAAAAAAAGAAAGCTAAACTGTCCCTTTGAACGACCACGAAAAGGACCGCCCGCACGAGTCGTGCCCCGTCCACCGCCAGCTCCAGCGTATGTGTGCTTGGCTGGCTGTCCCTAGTGACACAGACCTCAATCAGGCTAAAGACCGGAAATCGACATCGACATCATCTTGAATGGCACCACCGTGAGCAGATCCAACAGGTCAAAGCCCATTGTTCTTCGTCCTTTGTAACACACACGCACACGCACACGCACCCCCCTCTTCTTTGGTGTGGTCGTAACGGGGCATCTCGAAACAATGGGCCCATCATCACAAACCAGTATTTTTGGTTCATAAACCCAGTCTAGATGCATACTACTGTCTTGGGTTGCGTCGTTATTGTATTGTCCACAACACCGTCGCAACGGGTGTACAGAGTCACGTGGAGGAGGAAGGTGTCGACAACTGAAAGAGCCTTCCAACCACCCGACCGAGCGTCGTCTCCCATCCATTGTCGAGAAGCCCTTCATCGCAGGTACAATACACTCGTACTTTCCAAGTTGTTCGGGTTCACGGATACCATCGGTATACACACCAAAGAAAAGAGCAAGCGCGAGGGAGACATTGAATTCTGCAGTTCAAACTTTCATTTACACATGTGCTGCTTTTTTGTTCGTTTTCCTCTTAGATGCGAGCATGATCAAAAAAATCGGATGAAGTTTTAGCGGTGAGAATGAGAGAAAAAAAATGTGCAACGAAAGAGAAGAACGAGTCAAACAACTCAATGCCAGCCAGTGAAGACAGCAAGCTACAAGGCATATAAATGGAGCAGGAAAGGTGAAAACGAAAAGAAGAAGAGAAAAAAAAGCATAGCGTTCAGACAGACACATTAGCATACATCATGTTTGGAAAACCTACAGTCTAAGTCGATATTAGCAAAACGAATCGAATAGCGTAACGACGACGAAAAAAGGGCATCAAGACTTTAGTCCAGACTTTTTGGCCAAGTGAGCAGCTAGAGTACACACCTCACAGCAGATAGCGAGGGCCATGGTAAACAAAAAGAAACGTGGGCAAACACGCCATCCGCACGCTATTCACACACGGTGACGGCATCGGATAATGCGGATCGGACGTATTCGCGAGCGCTGTTGGCCGTCTTCCGCTTGGCCAGTGGCCGGGAGGTCTCGTTCCTGCGAAATACCATCTGTGCGACAAGCTGTGACATGCTGTCAATGATGCCGCGACGACGTGCATGGTTTTGTGGGTCGCACTCGGGACTCTGCTCCTGGGGACACGTCGGGACGCCATCACCCAACTTGAGCCGGAGGAGCGCCCCAACCTCTTTGCTTCGCTCTCGCTCTCGCTTGCGTATTTTCCGAGCTTCGGCCCGAGTGAACAGGTCAACATCTTCTGTGAGGCCTTCCAACCGCCTGGCGGCACGCTCAGCAGCAATGGACCTCTTCCGTAGGTCGAACAGTTTTGCCAACTCGGGATCCGTGATGTCCTCTGGCGAGAGGCACAAGTCAAAGTCCTCGGGGGACGGAGAACGTGGTAATGGTACGTCTCGTGGATCATCGATAAAGAGGAGAGGTTGACTCGGTGTGTAGGGAACGGCACGCAATGGGACCACGATCCTCGGTACGAGGTCGTCGTCGGCGTCCGCCCCCGGAAGCGACAGCAATTGGTGACCAGGCAATGAAAGCGCTAAATCACCGCTCGAGTCACTCATCTCGATATCGAACTCGGGCAAGCACGAACAAGATCGTCGGCTAGGAGAGGAGGGAACGATCTTCGGGAGCCCATCGTCCTCGAGATCGGGGAGATCTAGTCTTGATATTAGGGGTGAGCTGGGTGGAGGACGTTCTTCGCAATCGGTCAACGATATCGACGAAGAACTGGAGGTAGACGAAGAAGATGGTGGCTCGGGGTCTGATTCAGGGGGCTCACTCGAGGTCCAAGGTATACTTATTGGGGTCAGCAGAGGGCGGGGCGCACCGACGTCGACCTCGAGCAGTGAACAAGGTTTATGAGGTGAAAGAGGTGAAGAGCGACCGTAATCCAGTGCGGGTGGCGTGCTGGCGTCACAGGGACAAAAAAGTGCATCCAAGTGCTCCGACTCTGAACAATCCTGCGACGACGGTATCGAGAGTGCCTGTGCGCACGAGGGATCCCAGCTCGGGGAGAGGGGGGAAAGGGGGAGGACAGACTGCACGGAATGAGGCGATGGGGGTCCTGATGGACAGGGATAAGACTCATCGGTCTCACATTCCTCCTCGATTCCCTCCACTTCTTGGTCGCAAAACGGTATGTCGACGTCAGCATCGGGTAAATTGAGCGTTGGATGGGGCATTGTCGGTGGCGGGGTGAGCGGCTTCTGAGACACCAAGTCCTCCCGACGCATGACTGGTGGCGAGTCAAGCACCCCGGCGAGATGGGTGGAGTACAACGGTACAGATTCGGCAGCTTCTTCTGGCAGAGGTATGGAGGATTTTGATGTAGACGAGCCCGACGGTGGAGACGGATACATTTTGACGGTATCGGCGGTGTACAGCAACTGCATGGGCGGCGCACCCTGGGCGTGGTTGCGGGCAAAGTGGGTATGAGAGTAATCAGACTCTGGACACGGAGCGATAACGGGGGGATCGAACGAATCGCCGACCGTGTGCCACGAGCGAGGAGGCAAGGCCCGAGTCAAGGCAGGTCGCAGCGCTGGCAACCAAGCGCTGTTCGGAGGAAGGTGCGAGGTCGACAGGAGGGTATCAGCATAGAAAGACTCCATGGTATACGTTGGTTCGTCCGATATTCAAGACCTGTAAAAAGAGTGATGAGGGGTTGGATTGGGCTTGTGGCGAGAGAAGGAGGGTTTGAGGGAACACGCAAGAAAACAAGACGTACAGTAGAGACACATCAACAGGGCATAGACATCACTCTGGAAAGACAGAAGAGAACGGCGAATATGCAGAGAGAACGAGAGGGCCGTTCTGGTCGTTGTGATGGACGTTGAGGCCTCGTGTCGTGCGGTGTGGAAAACGTGTCGGTGTTTGCCCGTTGTATTCCCATTCAACCAACTAGTTTCTACGGACACGCCTTAGATTCGAGCTCATATCGCCGCACACTCCCGCAGCCTCGACGTCCAATCCATCAGCGTCTCCTCCCCCTCCGTCGCATGAGGCACTAGCTCGTGTTCTCTCAACCCCCGCTGGCTCACCGCGTATGCCCTACACGCCTCTCTGCTCGCATGCAGCTCCGGGTCATCATGACGCAGCGCAACCACCCCAAGTCCCGCGAAATTCAGCTCGACGATCTCCTTCACCTTGGGCAGCAGGGTTGGATCAGGCGAGTACGTCCCCGAATTGTTGTCGATCACGATTTCCCACTCCACCTGCTCGTCTTGCACCGCATCCGAAAAACGTGCCCATCCGTCCACTGGCCGTGGATGAAACTCACCGCTGTACCGCACCGTTTTTGCACAGTCGCTGTGCAACGCGTGTTTGGACGCAAAGTCCACAAAGAACGCCGCACCCGTTTCGGAAAACCGCAGCGTGTCGTCGTCCGTGGAGATGATGTACGTGTACACGGCGGGCTTGATGCGGTGTGCGTACGAAGCCGTTCCATCCATCGACGAGTGATGCACGCCACCGTGAAGGAGAGCAAATACGTCCTCGGGCAAGTGGAGGACGCCAAACGCATTCGATACGGATCTCGCGTACAGTAAGCGATGACCAGCTTGAATGCCAGTGCGAAGCGCAATGGACGTGGGCCCTTGGAAAATAGCCTGCGCAGCCTTGTAGTCGCGGTTCCAATGCTGTACTTGATCTCCAAAGATGCGCGGGACGCCCTTGATGTAAATCTTCCAGGTCGAGTACAGTCGGGTGTCCCTTATCTTGGTCAACGCACCCACTGTCGGTGAGCTGTGGCGCGAGTAATGGACGGGCCCATCGAACGAGTACGGAAACAGCATCGGGTCCTCACGAGACGGCGAACAGTCGATCTTGAAAATGTCCATGTTCATGAGTCTGCCAGGATGATCACTCGACAGCGAGTCCCCACCTTGAGCCAAAACGTGCCCTTTGTGTGCATATGCATGGGACCTTGAATCTCTGCCTCCTTGGTCCCGGGATATATCGTCGTCTCAAACTTGCCCATATATCCGTCTATCAACGCCGTGTGATGTTTAGCGCGCAAGACGACTGACAATATGGCCGTCGTCGGTACATTCTTGACTTGCCAAACTTCGTTCCACACTGGTGACAGCGTGTTGGGTTGAACCGACGATCTAGAGACAAAGAACAAGGCTTCTTGAGAAATCATGGTGCCCATTGGCTCGAAAGAAAGACATGCATGTACGACAGCTTATCGTCCAGGCTTGCATGAAAAAACGGGTCTGTCGTCCCGATGACCTCTGTCCTGGGCAGATGCGATGCGCCGATAAACTGCACCAGCCGTGATCAGTCCCTCCACGTGCCAGTGGCAAGCAACCTAACCTACCTGGATCGTCACATCGACGCACTTGGGCTGTACGCCGAGTTGCTTCAACGTGGCAGCTTGAACACTGGCGCTGTCTGTCTTGGTACGCGAATGGAGATGGCCGGCAATGTTCGTCATGCCTTGGATCGGGTTCAGGAAGTTCTCGAACGAGCGCCAAGCACTGGGTGGTCGTATGACATGCTGGTCGTACAGCCAGCCATAGCTCCGAGTGCCTCCCTCGCCCGCGCGCGTTGACTAAGCGGCCATTCAAGGACAACTTTCATTGTGTGGACCCCATCAAGGGCGAGCCCGGTCAAGTATCTGACAGGGCCCTTCATCTCATATTGCAGTGCAACCCTACTGGAAAGTATCACCAGCTGCGTGGCACAGCGCCTCGAGTTGAGCACTGATTCGTGATTGCCGAGTCAGAGTCAACACTGGACACCCTTGCGCCCTTGGACACCGCATCGTCCAGCCAACTCAACTCTTGCACCAGTCCCAGTCCAACACGTGAAGCCGTCCCACAAATCACTGCGGGCTGCCAGTCCCAAAAGAAGCGGGTGCTGGGACCAAGCGTCCATGCATGGATGGATCTTCCCGTCCCCTCGCATCCTCGGATAGTCAATCATAAGCTCAGGTCGTAACGTGTGACGTGCCTCAGAGGCGCAGCATGGTGGGGGGAAGGCGGGGGAAGCTGAAACGACTAGGGTTTCTCACATCGTTCTAACCCCGGATCGTAATTCGCTCTAGGTGGATGCCTCTTCCTACCCCATATTATCTGCGCCGTTTCGAGAGACATCGCCGTGGGGAAGAGACAGATGAATCACTTTCTCATGCACGTTGCCACGATGGTCATCGTCTGTTTTGGTCATAATCTATAAAAACACGAGGATACCACATATGCAAGCGATGAAACATGGGGTAACTGATCCCGTCATTCTAGTTGCCAAGGTCCAAGTCTGTCGTCTTGTTGCCTAGTCATTGTTTCATTTTTTTGTCTAGTTCTGTGCCGTCGTCTCGTCACCGTTTGAAGCCTGACTATTGAAATTTGGGTATCCGACGTCGACGTACGCACGCATCTGCTCGCCATATCGTATCGTGAGCCAGACCAAGCTGTGGGTCGTACTCGTTCAACAAACAAAATCCCAACGTGCGGACAAAAAGGGCCATGAGAACACGTACAAATATCCGAGCAAGGCCAAGACACCTGAGATGCTGTTGGTCGCAGCAACACCGATCGTTTCGACCGAGGGTATTAAGAGTGCAGATATGGGCGCGAGTAACAGTGATCGAAATGCCCTGCGTAGGTAATCGTAATCGTAACCGACACGAACGACCATCGGTCATCGGCGAGCACACTATAAGATTATGAGACTCACGAGAGAGCTCCCATGACCTCGGCACTCCGAGAGGGCATGACATCAACGGAATAAGCGCCAATGGACGTGAGCACTATATCTACCTATAGCTCGTTTGTATCAGTGCTCGGGATGTCTGGGAAACGACCTACGCCCACGCCATTGGTGAAGAGGCCTATGAAGTTGATCACCAGACCGACCATCCCGTCGACGTATGTCGTCGTGAAGCCGACCATCGTGACGGAGATAGGTATCAGCACGAGTTCGCCGAGCCACAGCACACGAAGGCGGTCTTCTGGGACCCATACACCCTTGCGCTTTTCTTTCGCTCGTCGCACCGCCAAATCAGACAAATATCCGGCAATCGGGGCCCCGACTATATATGTAAGTACTTGGGATAGACATCCGGCAAGACTGAGATTGACGTACTAAAGTTACCCAAGCCGTTTGGGATGAAAAGGGCACCAATCAGGCCTTCGCCTTTAATCCCGTACTTGGCTCCCTTTAAACAGGTCAGTAAGGGAGACGGATGCAAAGCCTTCTGGTACGTACAATAGTGTATGCGATGGGTATTAACAGTACTGCCAACTCCGAGGTATCAATGAGGTGACTACCAGATAGATGATGGATCATGACAACACACCAAAATCCGAGAGGAGTGCAAAAGTATTTGACAACGTCTAAGAATGCCAGTTAGGTCACGGCACACATGCCAAAATCCATCGGGAAAAAGGGAAAGAAAAAAAAGTACGTACGACCATCATGATGTTAGGACTCCGTAGGAAATTAAGGCATCGGAATGGATTGATCCAAACAAGCAGCTTCTTTGAACCCTGCATTTTATCGATACCGCGGGAACCGGGGTGAGCCGTTTCAGGAAAGAAGAGGGCGAGAAGCGACAGTTGTATCACACTCAATACTCCGAGTGCAGCTTGGAAACCGCGCCAAGACCAGAACTGCGCCACGGCACCTGAGCAGTTGTACGAAGATTAACATCCATTGAAGAGACTGGGACTGCGATTTACCTCCAAGGGGTGGTGCGATTGCGAGTCCAAACAGCATGGCCTAGATGATATAGTTGCTTGTATCACCCACAACAAAACATGGCGGCGAAATGACTCACACTGAGGAATGTACCCATAGCAGTTCCACGTTCCTCCACCTTGTAGATATCTCCGATGGTGGCGGCTCCGAGAGCATAACCAGCAGAGCATCCAAACGTCTGTATAAATCGCCAGACGAGCAGGCTATATATGTTGGTGGACATCGCGACAGCGAAACTACCGATAATGGTAAAGGGCATCCCACAGAGGTATATCACCCGTCGACCATCTCATCAGAAGTTATCGGAGTAAAGGATCAGCTCATAAAAATTTGAGGCATTGAAGATGAGTGAGAGACTTACAGAACGAAGTGTACCCAGACCAGAACATGACGCTAAGGGAGCTTGCGAGCACGGATAGGCTTACACCCAGGCTAGAGGACGTGATTTTGCGACGCGGGCGTGACGATATTGATTAACTAACGTACCTCACAATGGTGGGTGTCGACTCGAGGTCCCTAGAGATTTGGGGGATTGATGGGACAAAGGAAGCACCGACGAGCACTGGTCGACGATGTATTTGAGCGGCGGATGAGGCCCGTGGAACGCAAAGGACGTACTGGGAACTAGCGCGGTGAGTGAAACGATAGCGAGGATGACTCGCTTCTGTTTGGGACTGAAGCGAGTGTAAATTTTCTCGGGAGGGAGAGCATCACGGTCAGGGCGAGGCTGATCGGCCAGTAGAGGGGTCTGCTCAGTAGTCATGAGAGGAGGTGATGACAGTGTTGGAGGACGTCGTACCTCTTTGGAGGGTATTTAAATAATAACTTAAATAGCCGACGACTTCCGAATATCAGTCCAAGTTAGTACCGGCTCAAGTCTGCACAGCCCACACATGCCAGACGTCGCATCTCGCCTGAGCCTTGTCCCATGGAAAAATCGGTCCCCTCTGATAGAGTTTGAGGGCATTGAGAGACGAAACATATCCCAGTTCTGCCAAACACGCGGTAATAAGACCTGTGAGAGGTATTGATGACGGTGTTGAAGGACGTCGTACCACTTTGAAGGGTATTCAAGTAAATAGCTTCCGAATATTAGTCCAAGTCAGTACCGGTTCGTGTCTGCACAGCCCACACATGCCAGACGTCGCATCTTGAGCCTCGTCCCATGGAAAAATCGTCCTCTCTGATAGAGTTTGAGGGCATTGAGAGACGAGCCATCCCAGTTCTGTCAAACACACAGTAATAAGACCTGTGAGAGGTAGTGTACATGTGACCATGACCGTGAGCACTCGGAAACTCGGGCTCATGTAACCATAGGTCGGATCTACACAGTATATATTCCTGGGGGAACACGACCGTTTCATGAATACATACTATACTGTATTCATGATCTCTTGTTCTTCGTGTTCACGCATATGCAAGTGATGATTGTTTCTCCTCAAAGTGCCTTGTTCAACTCCGTGCTACGAGTCCTTTTTGGAACCGGCCTGGGCTCGGCGCTCTGCAGCACCAATACCCTTTTTGTTGATATTCCACCCGATATTGCATATTAGAATTTCACACAGATAAGTGAACGCCGCCGGTCCACGAACAATGTCCACCCATACCAATTGTAATCGCCAGTGTCTCGTTCTTTCAGCAAATTCACACCCCACGGGGCGCTCAGGTTCAGACGTAGTATACAAGGAAATGGTAATTGAACATACAGATGGACGGGATAGGATTGTACATGTACATCATAAATGAGGATATGATACAGCATCGTGGATACCCAAGCATGAATGGATGGCATACGCACATGAACTAAAAAGTGGCCCAGGTCTAAGCAGCAGACAGAAAACAAAACAGTCACCTTCATCGCAGGGATGCTGAATGCTCCTATGAAACCACACCCAACCCTGCTCGGTAGCCTGCTCAACAGTACTCTGGAAACGCAAACGGAGACAACATATCGTAGTTGTATAGACCGATCGCATAGGCTTCGAGAGCTTGCGCTCGCTCCAAATCCTCGTGTATCAGATCAAGGTTGAATGCAGAATCGTCGCAGCGTAAAGTACCAGGGCCAGTATCGGCTGTCTGCGTACAGAGTGGAGTGTATAGTTCGACAGGAGATGATGATGAACCAAGCGGCAAAGTTGCTTCGGACGACGGGTAAAAGAGCATAGGGTCACCATAATCCACGGTGAATGGCACCTGAAGCTACGACAGGACCAAACTGAGTCTGGATCTCTATTTTACAGACAGCGGGAACTCACATCTGACCGAGGGCCAAAGGGGTCTGACGCTGGCTCGGACAACGACGTCGTTGTTACCTGTGGCATGGGGGCAGACAGCTCAGCTCGTTCGACCGATGGACTCGTGCGCGGTCCTTGCGGTGTCGAGGCTAATACAGATGGTGAGTGCGTTGGGGGCGCAGGACCACGCTCCATGGAAACGTCCATACGGCCCTGAGAACGCTCACATGTTTTCCTCGTCCCCGATACTTGTCGCTTCATCGGACGAAAGCGGTAATGGGGGTAGAGGCGAGCGTGCTCCTCTCTCTCTTTATCGGCTAGTAGCTTGTACCGATCCCTCTCCGACGGGGGGAGTTGTTTCCAGGCATCGGCAGCCCGCTTAGAAAGAGTTTTCACAGAAGGGTTTGTAGAGTCTTGGTCGTCTTGGGATTCTTGAGAACCCTGTGAATGTTCGCGAGAGTACTCGCATCGGAAGATGATGAAGGCGTTTCGGGGACGTGGAATCCAGCTGGGATCCCGACTCCTATTACGCTGCGCTCGACGGTCGGAAGAGGGGGCAACAGGGGAGTGGGGGACCCCAGTCAACGGGGCCGAAGGGATGGGCTGGGGCTGGGGTCGAGGAGGGTAGACCCTTGGAGGTGATGGTTCGAGGGGAGGACAGATTGGGCTAAGGAAAGTGCTGGTGGAGGAGGAAGAGAAGGGTTTTATGGTCAAGAAGCGCATGTCTTGCGATACGTTCACATCTTCGTCGTCGCCGCCCGTAGGGGACCAGCCATGGATGGCATCCTTGGCTATCTGCATCATGGAATCCTGGGCAGTTCTGGAGAAGGATCTTTCCAGCGTGGTGAAGGAACGCTGATAAGTTTATTTAGACTGGACAGGAGAAGAGAATGTTTTTTGAATATAGCTGAGAGTGAAAACAACGAAAAGAAAAATATATAAATATGCTGCATATCAGAGACGGCACTTGGAAATCGAAAATCAAACCTCGATCGTGTCATTTAGCGGTATATGGGCAGCGGTGAAGCAAACCTTTTGTTGCGGTATCCTAAAATAGCACTCCTAGTGGTAGTGCAAGTTTTAAGCACTGTGGATGACACTGGCATCTAGTCTTGTTGGGGCCTTTAACGAGACCGCACCAGCGAGAGAATGTCAATCTAACCAGCTCGACCTGTGGAGTGACTTCTGTGCAGCACACATGTCTGGCAGTGCACGCAAGAAGGGACAATGTCACATTCCGGCGGCACTGGTCAGACATGACGGCGGCTCGGTTTCGACACTGAAAGAGGAGGTGAATGAGTTCCTGGATCGACGTGCCAAGTACCCTCGGCGCAGTGAACAGGACTTTGCCGTGTCTCAGATGTTTTGTGCTCAGCGCGCGCTCCACACCGTTCGAAAATCATCTTTAACGTCCCGACACACCTTTCTTTTGTTCGGCGGGCAACGGCGGAGACTTTTTTTTTCTTTCGACAAACTGAGCTTGCCGCACGGTGCCCGGTTGACCGGCGGCACATTTGAACTCGCAAACAAAAAAATCCGCCACGTAGCCAGATCTGAGTCTGTCTCTTGGTGTTGATACCTTTTTTTTCGTTTTCATGGGCCAGAGACCGGGAGACACATTACTCGTCGAAGACGCCTGGCGGTTCCCCACAACCAACCACTCCCCAAGTACGATTTCACACGCCACCTTTGGTAACCCGCGAGCATGTCACAAGCGCGCAACGAGGACCCCGTATTCGATGGCCCTGTAGACACCTACGAAACAGCGAATAAGCACCACTATGACACAACAGCACACCAGTACGATGACCGCCCAGGAGCCCGCAAGATCGCTAAGGAAATTGGTCTCGCTATGAGGGCTACTGGGTTGTTCAAGCAGGGCATCACGACCGTTATGGATTTCGCGTGCGGAACGGGCAAGTCCAGAACACCTTTGAAGGGGAAGCTCCTCACACTATGTCAGATTCTTTTGCTCTACCCCTCACACAGGTCTCCTCTCGCGCGCACTGGCTGCAGAGGACCCCAAATCTATCGTCGGCGTCGATATCAGTCAAGCAATGGTAGATCAGTACAACAAGACTGTCAGCGATCATGGTATACCACCCGAGGAAATGAGAGCCATCTGCGCAGCACCGCACGACAGCAATCTGGAGGGCATGATGTTTGATGTGATCGTCGTGAGTCTCCGCGTATTCCATCGAGATATATGTAGTGTCCAACAAAAATGTCCACGCGTGTCACAGTGTGCATCTGCGTACCACCATATCACCTCCATCGACGAGGTGACGAAGTCCCTCGTCACGACGTATCTGAACCCGGGGGGATCATTGCTCGTAGCAGATCTCGTCCACGGAGAATCGACGCACGAAATATTCCCCGAAGACACGCATCACATCGTCGCACACCGGGGAGGGTTTACGGAGGCACAAATCCGAATCACGTTCGAGAAAGCGGGATTGAAGAACATCACCATCGAGACCATCGCACAAGTGAAGCGTGCAGGGCATTTCGTAGATGTATTCCTTGCGAGAGGCGACAAATAGATTTCTGTTCTAGCAGGAATGCCCCTCGTTAGCGTCGTGAACTAGACATACCGCGTGTACGATAGTCAATCAAAACAAACAGGCATATATAGGATCGGTCATGTCAAGGCCAAGGTCCCCCCGAAGCGTTTTCGCGCGGCCACATCCACTTTATCTTTTACTTCACGAAAAGCTTTCCACCACGCCTTGCCTACAACTTCCGACGAAGTCGCCCGCTGCATTGCTTGCTTGACCTCGCATCGATCTCCCTCGTGTACCCCCCACCTTCGACGCAACAACACAAGCCACCATTTCATCATAGCGATCGTCCTCTCCATACCCACATCGGAAAACTTCACGCTTTGCACGAGGAACTTGCAAAACAGATCGACGTCCTTTTGATTCGGGGGGTGTTCCTCGAAGCCCTCCACCCACGCCTCAATGACACGCTGTACGTCGTCTGTGTCCGTGAAGGAGAGCTTTCTCCCCTTCTGCTTGCTCTGTTGCTTCAGTGTCGGGGGTGAGGGACGGTGCGCAACTGGCGACGGCGGTCTCTTCGTCTGACATGATTTGTTGCGCGGCGCGCAGGTCGTGTCTTTAATCACGATTCGCCGCTCGCTAAATACACCACCCTGTCTGGTATGCCGTGCCATGATCAGCTGTTCGCGTTGCATGTCGACAGGCAGCATAGCAAATACGTCCGGGTCGATATCCAACGTGCGTAGTTCAGCGTCAGAGACCCGCACCGAAGCAGATGCACTCCCGGGGGTGTCGCGCTTGGCGAACAACACACTCTTCTTGGGCGAAAGGCTGCTCCCCGATTTGGGCGCAAGCTGCCGTGTGATGTGCTTCACGTTCGGGTTCGAACCATTGGTTGCCGTTACCTTGGAGGACGGTGAGGCAGCGATCGGCTTTGGCGAAGGTTCGACGATGACCATGGGTGAGTGCGAGCGACGTCGATACTCGTCTTCCAATTCTTTCCGGATGTCTTCTGGCAGCGCCTCCAACACTTCCATGTCGACTTGCGAAAGGGACGGCAAGTCGATATGTTGTACAGGTGCATCAGCGACCATGGCTTCACCTTGTGAAGATGGCGGGTGAATCACAAGCTCAGGTGCGCCATCGAGCACAGGCTCTGGCGATGCTAGACCTTTCGACGCGGGTTTTCTTCTGTCCACAGCCTGGAAAGGCAAGCGCGCCTGTCCAACATCCCCATGTCGGCTGCTCTCCAGCTTTTGAATGTGGATACCTATCCCACGAAGCTCTACTGGATCGAACCCCCAGGACTTGAGCAGTCGCCACGCGTGGTCTCCAATATCCTTGCTGTCGCTCGTCGCCTGACCCTGCGCATTCGCGAGGGCTGTCTGCTTCGTGAACGACTCGCAGAGTCCATGGCCCATGAACTAGTAGGTATTTTGAATCCTTTCCACCCCTTATTGAACGAAGAATGGCTTGACATACCTTGGACGCCTCCTTGGGAGCACTCGGATCACGCTTCAGAATCTTGAGTAACAATAGGTGGCCGCGCATAGAGGTGCTGTCCAGACGTCTGGCCACTTCCTCTGCCATGCGATACACGAACTCTTTTGCTTGCTCGTTGTTCTCAAATCGGATACCATACTGCATCAGTCAGATGCCACAGAATGCAACCAAGAATGGGGGGAGGACAAGAGAAAAACCCACGTTGATATCACAGGAGACCGATTTGCGTGGTTTGTCCGATTCCAGCTTCCGACTGTCGATTCCACGGATAGCCTTGTAGAGCGTCTCTCCCGTGCCCTTTCCCAGCGCCTCGCACAGCTGAGCCCTGCTCCGCGTCATCAACTCGCCCAGGTTCGTCGCACCAAGTTTCTCCTTTGCTTTTTGGCGCGTGGAGTGGCCGAAACCGTGTAGGTCATCTATGTCGAGCGGCTCAAGGAATCGCTGCACATCTTCGTTCTTGAGATGGAACAATCCGGCAGGCTTTGCGCGGCGTGTGGCTATACGGGCGAGCAAGATGTTTTCTGCGATACCGATGCTGACTGCACGGATCAGCAGAGAACTCGGTCGCTCGAAGCGTGGACACACATACTCTCACATCCGGTGGCTCGTTTCACTTGATCTCGGATGGTCTGTGCGAGAGCAACCGCAAAATCATCTGCACACAGCGGGGAATCGGACCACATACGAGCTACGGCGCAGGACACGTCTATGAGAGCCTCGTCGACGGACACCGCTTGGAGATCGTCTGCATGACGCATTAGGATCGTATAAAACTGGAGCGAGAATGACTTGTATCTAGGGGGTTTCGAACTGAATAAAAAGACGTATCTCACACAGGCTCGAGTCGGACGACTCACCGCTCGAATTCGTAAGGGATTGTAACGACTTCAGGACACAGCTGACGAGCTTGTCGCAAACTGTCATCGATGCACCGTCAGACGATACCTCTGACAGTTTCAACGAAAAAAAACGCACCTCATGCTGTTTTTGATACCGAATGCCCTCGCCTCGTAGCTTGCGCTGGCGATCTCGCTCGTGCTGGAAGCACCACCCTGGTTTCCCTGCGAATGGCAGACAACCACGGGCTTCCCCTGAAGGTGAGGCCGGCTTACAAGGCCAGCAGAGACGAAGAAACAGTCAAAGTCGCAGTGCATGATGACCCTCTCGACGTCTTCCGCCTTCTGCTTTCCTTTGGCTCGGGAGGGAGACCTGAGAACAAATTCGGCGCCTCCCCCACTCAGCTCTTCTCCAGCGTTTATTTGTAAGTTAAAATGGGCAGTTCCGCCACCATCGTCAGGCAGTACATCGAGCACACCATTTTCCGCCCGTTCTTGTGCTTCTGCTACGAGATCTTTCAGCTCCGCCTTCCAGGTAGACAAGTAGTGCAGACGCGAATTCTTGTAGAAATCCTCGATAAAGTCGGGTGCGATGGACGTATGTGCTGCTCTCCATTGAGGATTGGCCATCACCCGTTCTGCCATCTCATTCGAACGGCGTGCGGCATACTTGGGAACGCGTGCAGCGTCCACCTCTGTAGTGGGGTCCGTCAAATAGAGGGGCCGTGGATCCCACTCAGAGCCAGACGCCTCTGGCTCCATTCTGACTTGTTTGCTTGAGTTGGCATCTTGTTCAGCACCAGCTCCACTCGAACAGGACTGTCCAGCCTGGGGTGTGGACGTCCGCAATGTCGGTTGAGCAGCTTGCAGTTGCAACGTAGCCTGGCCGATTTGCGAGCCCTGAGACTCCTCCGACCTGTCACCCGGACGAAATATATAATTCGTCCAAGAAAGGAGAGATCCAGCGGTCACACTGTCCAGCAACCACTCCGGCCTGACCACCTTTAAATGCCTAAACTCTTTGACTTTGGCTGCCGTGAGCGAACACGTCACGACGTGGGTCCTGTAGAGGCAAAGCAAAGGTCGGACGCACAACGCTCAACAGTGCGGTACATCCCACGTACACGTCCGATTTCTTGTCGAGGTAAGGCTGAAAGATGCCCCCATGCTGTAAAACGAGTCTCCGGATATCCTGTACCGACGGCTTTGTCCAGCCATTCACCTACGTTCATAACATTTTATTTTATTTTTTATTGTCGTCGACACGCTTGCTAAAAGAAAATAGAAAGAAAGTAGAGCGCGAGATGACGCACGTATACGGAGATGCCCTTGAATATGCCACTCTTCCCGTCGTCGCCCGCCTCCGTGTCCATACTCGCGTTCTGAATCTGCAGCTTGGCGCGTTTCCGCTGCATATATTCTCCAAAATGACCGAATCGAGATGCGCCGTATATAGCCCCATCTTCTTCTCCTGGGACGTACTCCACCTTTCGTTTTGCAGTTGTCCCACTTGACACGTGGACAGGGTCGTCGGGGCCATGGCTGCTCGACGAACGTTCGTGATCGCGTTTCAAGAAGTGCTGGGAGACACCTGTAGGAATCGTGTTATCAACGTCGTCAATCGGCATGACATCGCCCTCGTAGATTTCCATGATATCGGGGTCTTCAAGACGTTGAGATGGATCGACTGCCAGTGCCCCTGCCATGCCATGGAAGCTCCTGACTAAGGTGTCGTGCTGTGCCTTGTTTGGCAACACCTTTAGGAACAAACAAAGTCAACGTGACAGTAGTACTAGGAAACAAATGCAATGAAGAGTCCAACTAGTACACATGCTAAGTTAGTAGTGTGATGTCCCTGAGAAACCTACAAAGATTGGACGACGATCGAAACGTCGTCCAGCCAAGGTACGTCCAAGTCCACCGTCAACACCTTGGACACGCCCACCAGGTCCCCTCCGAGTCCCTGCCAAAGCAGCTGCAAAGCCATGTTATCTGTCTCGCCGCACTTTTCCCGTGGTTCCATGCATTGCAGCCACCGCTCAATTACGCTCTGCTGATTCTTCCCGCAGATGTCCGTGAACCCGTCGGAGGACAGCACAAGGTACTTGCGCAGCCGCTTTTGTGACGCACCGAGCGGATAATGTGTCACCTCGGGCATAGCAGATATGTAGGGCGGTGTCAAGTTCCTGACGAGAAACTCCTCCCATGGAGACGTATCGTGACCGCCAGGGTAGAGGTTATATAGGATACGCCTCGTGAACTCGGGCGGCTGCTTAAACGGCGTATCGCCGATACCTGAAGTAAACAAGAACCCGATCAGACGTAAGCATGTATGGAAACACAACAGGGCAGACTATAACCCACATCGGAAAGGAGCGATGGCACCAAGAACGCGGCCGTCGACGACGCATTCGGGCTCTCCCGGATGTTCGCTCTTCACACGTGCGACCTCGCATTCGTTAGCACCATTGTGATTCGTAGTCAACACCTCAAAGTTCCACGTGCGGTGCTCGGTCTCCGAGATCATGACTGACCGCGGACATATCAACCGGCGAGCGATCATGGAACACGTTGTGTGCTTACCCCCTTGACAGTCACCGAGATTAGCCACCCATAAGTTTTCATGGTCAGGGTCGACAAGCGCGACAAGCGCGGTAGTGCCATACATGCACAGCCGGGCCTTCTTGAAGTTGTGCCCGCCCGCGGCATGATCGTGGAGGATGGCGTGAATCGTGTCGTCCGGCGTGTCTCTAACCGACTGCAATCCACCCGGAAACAGTTCTAGGACGTCATTGGCAATAGCATCGTCAAACGCGCAAATGGCATTGCTGAACATGTCCGCAATTAGCGGAGGTGGAACGACGCGCCCATGATGTTTCAGTGTCATTTCCTCGAGGAACTCGCTCACTATGATGGGCATATGATATGCCGCATGTTCCACGGTCGCGTCGCCGAGATGTCCTGTGGGAGTACCAGCCTGTCAGGTCCACCTTCTGGGCAAAGAAAGAACGCAAACACTGTTGCCGACTTGCCATCGAAGACGGCGGTGAACGTCCATGTCCGCCCGCCGACATGGAGCCGTTGCATCGCATACCGGTCCTGACTCCGCGTCTCAGGGAATGGCTGAAAGTTGACTGCGTCTACACGCCACCGTTCGCGGGCACCGTAGGACATGGTCTGAGGCTCGGACGCTTGGGCAAGTTTTGCCCAAGCCTCAGATGACCCAAGACGCGTGAAGGAGCGTGGCCAGGGGCCGTCTTCGGGTCCGCAGATGGACCCAGGGATGTCGTCATACCAAACCTGGGAGGACGAGGGCGAGGTTTGTCTGCCCACCACGGGCAAAGCGGAAAGAATCATCGGGAGAGCAGCAAAGGGAAGGGGATGTGTCTTGCGGTTCCGCTACCTGTGCTTAAAACAGTTGATGCCTAGCCATTACAGACGGGCGGCTGGGACGCCGTTAGGGTGTAGCCGTGCACGAATTTATTGATAAATTGCGTTTGCTTGGGGTCCTGTGCACCCATCAAAATGATACATGGCTGTATGGCTCATACAGCAGCCAAGGATAGACAGCCGCCGCGGGCCGCTTCGCAATTTATCCGGTTGTCAAGCTACATTAACTACCAAGCACGTACAATAAGTAGACTACCACTCTATTTCAAAATGATGCAATGGGACAGTTTCAAGGGGAGAGAACGAATGACAAACATTTCACCCAGGTATCAAATCCGGTCTAATTGCACCCGTGAGTCCATGTGGGGAAGAGACTGGCGAATGTAATGGTAACCGTTTCATTTACGAAACGGGTTGTGTGATCCGCCCGTATTCTTTGACATTACCCAATCCAGTCCCCCAGTAGTTTCGGGTGACTCTCGAATGGAGGCAGCGTATGCCTCAGCGTCTGTTCGTGGAAGAGGCTCCCGCCTCGTCGAGCTTGGCTTACGGTACACCGAAGAACCGAACGTGGTCGAGGAGAACCGCGACGTCAGGTGATTCGTCTTCACAGGTTGTCGGGGTTCCGGGCCACGCTGCGGCATCCCGGTCACCTCGGAGAATATGGAACCACCAGAAAGCCGGTGGGAAGGGTATGCTTCGCAGTCGTGCGACTCCATCCGCTTGGGGTCATACGGGGAGCCTGTCCTCGAAAGCGCGTAATCCTCGATGAGCTTCTCCAGCTCTTGATTGTGCCGTGCCTCCTCTGCAGCACGCATTTTCCACAATGCAATTTCCTCGGCATCCGGAAGAGACTCCTTTGGCGAGTGTCCGAAAAACTTTCCACCAAAACGTGCGAGACGTAATCTCCAATTGGACGTGTGATTGAGGGCCTTGGCAGAGGCAAAGGCTGCCGTCTTCTTTGCGCGTTGCTTCCGTGCACGACGGCGCCAAACATACAAGAACGCGACAAAAATGAACGCACAACCGAGTGTCATCAAAAGAATTTCCCACCACGACAAGGCCCGCGTTGCCCTGCCTGTGGGTGTCGAGATACCCGAGATGGATGGAAGAGGCGAGGACCCAGAGCTAGACGAAGAAGGAACGACGAGTTCAGTGAAGCATGCACCCAAACCCGGGACGACACTGGTGCCGCTGCTGCACTTCGCAGCAACACAGGTCCCACCGCGGAGGACTTGGTCGGCGCTTGAACAAGCGAGGCAGTTGTTCGGACCTGAACCCGAACAACTGGCACAGCTCCCGTCACATGACTGGCATGTAGACGTGGTAGTGTCAAAGTACTGGCTCTGGCTACAGGTGGCCAGGCAACGGCCATTCGTGAGGACCGGAAGGTTCTTGTTGCAGCTTGTGCATTGATTGAAAGAGCCACCGGAACACGTCGCACAATCCGAGTGACACGTGACACAAGTACCGGATGAACTAAACGTGTTCGACGGACACGAACTGACGCAGGAACCGCTAGATGCGAGCAGACCGTTACTGCAGGTCAGGCAGTAATTGGCACTTCCAGAGCAACTGCCACACGACGAAGAGCATGCTAGAATGTATATAAGTAGACGTGCACGAGACCGACGACCGCATATCACGAACCGGTACAGGTAAGGTTATCAGTGGGAGATAGGAAGGTACCCGAGGGGCAGCTTGGTACGCAAGCACCCTGGTAGAGAACATGACCAGGCAAGCAACCAGTGCACTGAGCCTGGTTGATTGTCGATGCAACACTAAAATTTGGGATTTGGCAAGAAGTGCACTTTGGGCCACAGCCTGTGAAAGCCGGCTCAGCGAGGTTTTTTGAGCAAGTACGGTACTCACTGTCACACTCATGCTTGTTGTTATTGGCGATGAGAGACGAACCCTGGCAGACACCGCCGCTGTTTGTTTGCACACATGTACCGTTGAACAAGTAAGTGCCAGAAGCGCAGATAACACAATTATTCGACGTAGGTCCAGTGCACGACTGACACTCGGGGGCGCAAGGAGCGCAAGAAGACCCAGCACTGTAGCTACCCGAAGGGCACACAGTCCCACTGGAAGTCTGTTGTTGAACAGCGTCACATTGAGTACGATCATTGGCGTCTTGAGTATAACCAGACTTGCAAGATATGCAATCTCCAGATCCATTAGCACATTCAGCGCAACCAAGAGAACAAACTATAGTAACGTCAAAATGTGTCGCAGAGCGCTATGATCTACTCACTTTCACAGCTTCCGTTGGAGTCAAGGAAGAAACCAGACGCACACGTAGCGCACTGAGTACCGTTCGACGCGGAGGTCCAGCCTGGAAGGCAGGTACATTGGCTATTGGCACCGCACTCCCCGTTGATGCAGTTACAGCTCGATGGTGGATTTGTCGCAATCGACGCAAGGCAACGGCCAGTACCAGTCATACCATCGTCGCAGGAGGTGCAGCCCGAAGGACAAGCAGCGCATGTCGGTCCAAAGTATCCATGAGCACACGACTCGCAGGACGTTCCATTGAATCCGGTTGGGCACGTGCAAGTGCCTGTGGCAGAGCAAACACCATTGCTAGAACAGGGGGGAGAACACGCGGCGGATTGCAAGTTCGAAAGAGAGAGTGAACCGGAAAGAGCCTGAGGTAGTTGACTGACATCGGGGATCGAATTCCAAAGGATGACTCGATTACTGCTACCTGTAGAAACCTCTGCCCAGACATTTCCAGACAGTGCCAATGAGGATGCGGCTAATGTAGATGCGTTCATGATTGGAGAGGTTGGCAAATCGGTATAGGATCCTTGACCAGAGTAGAATGCGTGGGGATAAGCTACAATGCCTGGCTGAAGTGCGACCGTGAGGGGTAATGAAACGGATGAATGTGAACTCGAGTTGGCGAATCCAGCTGATGGAGACAAGGACGCCGAAGAGGACGTCAAAAGGTCATGAAGAAGCTGCGGACTCGTCGAAGAAGTATATTGCCCGGGAAGCAAAAGCACTGAAGTGGATTGTCCTGAGGCTGACAAAGTGCTGCCAGCTGGAGCGCAAACTGAATAACGGAATTCTGCTGCATAAAGGGGACTTACTGGTGATATTCGAATAACCCTCAATACATTGACCAGCAATGCAAATGACAGAAGGAGATTGCGCGACTTGTAGAGCATCAACGGATGGATCTCACGCAGGATAACGAACGATTCTCACCTACAGACGCGCCGAAGGCAAGCAAGATGGCGAGTGTGCCCGACATCATGTCGATGCAATGAAATGAAAGAGAGCAATGAAGGTGCGAGAGAAAGAAAAGAAGGAAAGAGCAGCGTGCTCCCGTGGGTGAACGCAAAAGGGGGCTCCGGTAACATCCTTTTTGATTCACGAGGAGAACAAAGGAGTACGTTGGTTACTGCTGACCAAAGAACAAGGGAACAATAACGCTTCGCTTAGTCGACAACAGCCCGCACTGTGGCTGTGCAAATGAAGTCCAGTACGGTAACGGGGCAGGGCTACAACGGGGTCTAGAGGGATGGGTGTGACGACAGAACTACCATTGAACTTCCATACGGGCGGTAGGGCATCGAAATAAACCCACCAACCCCTGCAAAAGTACACGAGGACGGAAAACCTATGAACTTGTAATACAACTTGAACACTGTCCGTATGGTCCATGTAAAGAGAGGTGAGAAGGTCCAACAGCCCGATTCGTCGAAGCGGCGCTGGTGGTCTAAAGCTGGAGTAGAATTGCTGTGTACCACCTGCAAGAGTGCGAACAAGTCGATGATGAGCATGTAATCCACACGAACACAGAAATTCTATCAGCAAAATAAAAAAGAAAGAGTCTGCTCACCAATTACCGCGATGTGAGGGGCATTGGAGGCATAGCCGTAGGTGCAGGCTTCCATCTCAACCGCGCAGGAGAAGGGGTGCCATACTCCCAGTCCAGCTCGTCACTATCTCCCTCACTGTCGGATCCATCGGCATCCTCCACGTAAACGCCAACGCCAACACCCTCCTCTGGTTCTAGCAATACTTCTCGGTTCCCGTTCCGTTCTCGGAGCTGGAGTCTCTTCAACGCTGCGATCAAGTCCTCTGCCAATGTCGCCGTATTTGGAGGGTCCTCCCGAATTGGCTCCCATCCTATTGGCGGTGATCCCGGAGGAGAAATCAAGAAGTTCTTGTCTATTGGTGGAGGTCTCAAGAAATTATCATCAGACGGCGGCGAGCGGGTGATCAATGGACTTCTGTCAGCACGGAATACCCGAAGAGTAGTCGAAGAACTGAAAGTCTGATGAGCGGGAGAACTCTGATAAGACACTTTGTGCTCACCCATGGCTCGGCTGAATAATGAGTGGATCACAGTTCCGTTTCGCTCGCTCTGCCGAGACTTCGCTGTAATAAACGACGATTATGCGCGAAAAGCACGATAAAGGTGCCCATTGGTTGATTTCGCCGTGTAGAGCAAAGAAATCGCGGAGAGCTTGTAGGATGACAGGCTGGAAAAAGTCCTGAGGTACTTGGGTGATCAAGAGGGTGTTTGTTGGCTCTGGTCCCTTTGTCTGTGCATGCGAGGGTGTATCGACGGAGATGATGGATATTGAAGGCATGGCGGTCAACTCGTATGCTATCTTGGACAGTCACTAGATGGTGGCTTTAAATCGTCGTCTTTTGCTTATATAATGCACCCTCAATGCACTGCCAAGACGCTGCGGTCCATCAGCTGTACCACCTTTTGTCAAACATTCCGGTGGTCCCTGTGTCTTCGTCTACCGAGAAGGGGGCGTGGTGTCAGTGTGCGTTCTAGAATGCTCAGAAAATTCAGACATGCGCTTCATTGCTGCGTTGCTATGTTTCATTTCAACTTTCGAATCCATGTGCAGATCTATGAAATGATCGTCACGATTGGTATCAAACAACAACACCCCCGACAAATCGAGTCGAGCCCCAGAAAGAGTTCATCAATCTGATTCGACCCGCATCTTCTTCTGTACCGCATCCTGTTTTTCCTTGAGGGCGTGCGTCCGCTCCTCTTTAGAGGCATCATAGGCAACAGTTGCCTGATTAAATCTATGCAACGACGATTAGCACTGAGCTATGCAAGATCGTTGCAGCGCTTACGGGTTATCCGGAGACTTCTGGAATTGCTTGTATAAGATGTCCTGTGTGGTCGATATCGTTGGACACGATCAGAAAGCGGTATAGACATGCGACTCACGAGATATTGCTGTAGCCGCAAGCCAGGATGCTAATGAACCATGATCAGTGCAATGCCACAAGTTTGATGCACGTACTTACTTCGACTTTGAGATCCGGAAGTTCTTCTTCCTTGTAAGCTTCGAAAGCTGCCTGAAGTTTGTCTGAGAACGCCTCATGGATATAACATCGAGAACTGAACGAACCTTGAACCTCCGCTGTGGCACGAAGAAAATGAGCTTGTGTATGACAGATACCAGCGAGGACAAACCTCTGGATGCCTTTCTATGCCTGCAGCCTGCTGGCCAACACTCGCCTTGTCCATCTTGGCGGTGACGACTTCGAGAAGATCGAGTGCATTGTCGATGCCAGTCGCCGCGTAGCTCTCCACATTCTCCGAGGAAGCATCCCCGGACTTCTCTGATTTCTTCTCAAGACCCCCACCCGCAGTAATTGCTCCAGGCCCTGCAGGTGCAGCAGCTTTCGCAGCCTTCTTCGCTCCAGCCTTGGGTGCAGTCTTGGTCTTTGAGGGCGCGGCTGCTTCCTCCTCTGCGAGCAGACGCGCATTCTCAGCCTTGCGCGCCAAATCTTCACGGCGCTTGGCATCCCGTTCCTCTTTTGCTTTGTTTGATTTGGTACCATCAGACCATTTCTCAGTCTCCTTGCGTTCCTGAGGTCGAACAGGATCAACACGCTGTAGACGAACAGCGTCAATGACATTATACTTTTGCAGCAGTTGCCGCCTCCTGTTTCTTGGCTTCATTCTCGGCCTTCTTGGCACGGCCGCTCTCTTTCTTTGCGTTACCACCCTTGGGGGCCATGTTCGCTATGACTGAGCCTGAGGTCTCGCTACCGAGCGTGTGTTGACCGTGCGGTCCAAGTTTAAGCTATACAGTGACACACAGTGCTGCTATGACTAACATCTAATCTAATCGGTCGGCCCGCTTACACTGCCACTTTGGAGACCTTGCCGTTCATGGACACTACAAAACGTTGTTCTCCGCCTGTACGATTGCTATTTGTTTCTCCTCGCGAGACCCCTTTGTCATTATTTTCCTCCACTACTGGTCGTACACTGCTTACAGCGCTGCTTGGCGTTCACTCGATTGCCTTCTAGGAATCCCTTGAACCATCGCCACACAGAATCATGGGCGACTCGTCGGTGAACAAATGGGCCGCTGGCGCGAGCTGTGAGCACAACGACACAATTATGTGAGACACCTTCCCAACAACTTTTCTCTGGGCCAGACGGCCCAGTATTATCACAGACCGATCTCTACCTGCTCACCACCGAACTCCAACTGCACCCCATCCTGCAAGGCACGCATTCCTCTTTCCACCTCATATTCAATCTCGTCACTGGTATGACGGACTCGTTTGATGGGCTGGGGATTATGCTCATCTCTACTCCCCGTTTTGTCAGGTTCGACAGGTGGATTCAATAATGAGGCCAGAGATCGCGATATCCCCTTTACTGCCAAAGACGAACCTGCCACACTGCCGCGTGTCACTGATCTCATCATTATCACCGAACTCAGCCCATGGTGTACGATCGTCCACAACGACCGAGGCGTCACCACAGGCGATGTTTGCGGCACGATATGGAAGGAGTCTGTTTCAAGTCATTTCTATGGCCCATTCACAGATCAAGCTGACAATCTCATTCCGCGGAACTACAGGTACACGGAAAATTATATCACGGATGCAGAATTTTCCTCCCTTCCTGCACGACTGCAGGAACAGGTCAAACGAGTGAGCCAGAACAACCAAGGTGGTGGCGGGGCGGGGTGGCCTGGGGCGATGTACTATGGCACCCCACAGCCTAACCGCTACAAACGTGTCGGTAGGTGTCGGCTTAGCCAAGACCCTAATCCTGTGCACGTGTTGATATAGTACCAACCTCACAGACTGGCTCAGGGACAAGATCTATTTCGAGGGACTATCAAAGAAGGATCACTACACCACCTCCCGTCTTGGATTCAAAGCGCCAAACATTTTCGTGATGAATCTAGCCTCGTGATCATTCGGGGCCTTTCTGCTCATATACCTCGTGTCTTGGCTTGTATAGCATTCAACTGTACAATCACCGGAAATTACCTTATGGGTATTCCATTTTCCATGTCGTTGCTGGTTGAGCTCAGATCGGCGTTCCTTGCATTGCAGCTGCAGTTCCGAGGAGATTTCATGGTGCGCGCCTGTATGATTTCGTCTTGCTGAACATTATGGCATATCATATATATGGTGCCGGTTGTTCCGACAGTCGAGGGGGTTGATCCATCCTTACGACATATCCAGAGTTGACAAGCCGTGTGTCGTGGGGAGCCCGAAGTCACATAAAAGAATGGTGTGAACAGTATCTCTTGGAAGAGTACACCCATTATGTGGACTTGTGGTTGGAGACCCTCGGAATTGAACGTCATGTCCGTTGCCAAGCGAGGGTTGGTGTGTCTCGGAGCACAGGCAGATTCCCGTTCCGGCTTATCGTTATGGATTACCAACACCCCCGCGAGCTCAGGCAGGTCTAACGGTTGCAGCGCCGCGGTAAGCCATGTGAACAGTCTATGTGTGATATCCCCGAGGAAGCAACAATGGTCAAGTCGGTCCGGATGACACACACAAAGAAGAATATACAAGGACTAGTCAAATTCCAAAAGACCTGCAGAGGATCGACATGTTTGGTCAGATTATTCCGTGAAAGCGGTCATGACGGTACGTACATCGCGTCAGTTGTTTTCTTCATCAGCACATGTTGAACTCTGTTTCTGAGGTCTTGCCCGAAAGGTCCTAGGCTCGACCGAGACTCCAACTCCGTTTTGTCATGGAAGTGCAAGACACATCGCACTATAGACCCGATCACCTGAAGAGATGGAAGGCCAACCTATAACAGCCGGCGTGATGGCATGCAATGATCGATTTGTCATGAACAAACTATAATGTCTGGGGGATAAGTTCATCAGCCCATTGAGCAAGTTCGACAGATCATTGCATTCATCGAGTGCGTCAACTGACCTATAATTCTTTATCAACAGTCTATTGTTTGTATGCCGTCGGGTCGGGTTGGGATAATAACGGAGCATTTCTTTGATCTGAACTATAGTTGTTTAGCCAAAGTGCGGGGGACTCATACTTCCTCAACGGTATGAAACACAGCGATGGAAACTACACAATTTTAAAAGGCACCAGACCCCTCTGCAGCCAAGGGCTGATACTCTAGGGAGATGATCTTATTCCATTAGAACACGTGCGCGCCCTTCATTGGCCTGTCGATTGTCAATCCACGGCAAGGCGATACCCAACCATAACGGATTATCCGATTTTGGCGTCTCTTCGGAAGACTCGGATGCATCGTTCTAGAAAGAGTCCATGTATTGTGCTTGGTCAGGCCCTTTTTTTCTAGAATATTGGGTTCGAGGTCCACCGTGGAAGTGTACCCAAACCGTTGTGAGACGCGTATGTCTTTCTTGGTCCCATTGCAGTGCACACTGGGTATCTAGTACCGTCCATTCGAAGACGCCTCATGGCGTTTCATAGGCTTCCGTATATGGGGTGTGCAGATGCTTAGCTAGTTCCCTTCGCTTGCGACTCTGGGCCTAGCTGCCGGAAAAGTAACCTGTGGACACGAGTGTCAAGTTGGAACTTGACATATTCCTCGTAGCTTGTCAGTCTGCCCTGCCAGTTGGACCCATGTACTTCCACATACGATTGGGTTTGCTCTGCAAGTTTGTGCGCGGCGCACTGGCTCACACCGCAAGTTTCCACTGTTTGCGCCAGCGTTGAGCCTGTGCAGATACACAGCCACCGATTATACCTCGATCAGGTCATTGTCAGCGCCTCGTGACACCTTTCTTTATCCTTCTACTCCCATCTCCCATCGTCTGTGACTCGACCTCGCCACCAACCAGATCTACTTATCAGGTATATCATTCCCCACCGGCTCCGTCAGCAGGGCTGACAGCACTGCCCACGCAGCGCCCAAGCCCTTTTGCAGCCAAGGTAAAGTGAGTTGCCAACACATTGCGTCAACTTTCCGAAAACCGAGATTGACAGTGCGCCCGTTTGTGTTTGATCGTTGCTTTTCGTTTGAGCGTGATCCGGACTCTTTCAGAACACCTGGGTCACCTCTCCAACCCGCGATCGTCTCACGTTGTCATTCGGCCATACGACTCACCGTCTATTCTATTATCAATCCTGACCCACAGTGTTCTATCCTACCGTGTGTATTTTCTGAGCGTATGAGTTTTCTCAGACCTAAGCCGTGCTGTCTAGATTTTTGCAGTGTATTGATCTGAGGCACACATATATATCATTGCATATCAGGCATGCTATACGACAATCCTTCAGGGGCGAACACCCCCTTCATCCCTCCTTTGCCATCCCCCGACGGCGCGGTTCAACCCCCTCTCATCCCCACCCCTGACAACCGGGAACCTCCATCCTGGGCTCAACAACCACGAACTCCAATGAATTATCCATTTTATCCCTCCACGCCATATAACACGACTCCCTTTATCCCACCGATGCCGAGCATCCATAACACACCCGCTTCTCAACCACGTTCTGAACCCCCGGGCTCATATTATCCTGCACCGTCTACCCTACCCGTCTCACCAGGAATGCCACCCGCAGCATTTGGTGGGCAACCAGGCCCACCTCCCACTATCCAAGTAGTTTCTGCAGACTTTACGGGTTATCCGACATCGGTGCAAGGCACGCCCTGGGCACCCCCTGCTCCAGCACTACCCCCGAATACAATGGTCCCCCCCTGGTCTCTTCCACACCCGGCAACTGGATACAGCGCTTTCAGTCAACCTCTTCCTGGAACTGTGTTGCCTCCGATGGGTCCCCCTGCAATAGGCCTTTATACCCCTTCAGCGACAGCATGGCCCATGCCTCCAGGAATGATGCCATATCCTGCCGCGTACGGTGCATACACGCCATGGCAACACCCAACTCAACAGCCACCACCCATCAAAATTCCCGGGAACCCAGCTGATACGGCTCAAGCCGGATTCCGATGGACAAACAACGTCGATCGCATAGACCCCTTTGCTGAAGGACCGCACTGTATGTTCCGTCCCAGTCGCCCTCTAGCCAATTTACTCACGCAACCCGCATGTCTATAGATGGGCCCGTTCTAGAGCCCTTCCTGGTTAAAGTCGTCGGAGCTGTGATCAGACTCAACCCGCTCATCGCATCGCCGTCCGACACGCAGGATGACTATCTCCGGTGGAACATGCTCTTCTCCACCAGCAACTGCTACCGAACGACCGAGTCTCAACGATCTTGGGTAAAGGGACGGAACGCGCCCGCGACACATCCACGCGTGACGCAAGTCCGCATTATATCCCGCGTGTTCCCGTGGATGATCCAGGTGCGCGCGCAGGACCCCAAACTGGGTGTGACGTGCGGAGAGGTGCTGGATGCCATCTCCATGTACCTGTACGGCGACGCGGCAAAAAAGGAATACGAGAACCTGCCTGCGCAGCGGAAGCGGCAGATATGGGAGAGCTACCGGTTCAACCGGTCCACGGACTCGAACGCGCCAGGGGGCCGTCTCGGGGAGGGTCTGAAGCGGCTGGACTGGCTGGGCACGACGTCGCGATTTGGGGGCCTCGTTTTCAACGACATGTTTGTGAAGGATCACTGTGGGGACGTGCTTCCCTGCACGTTTGAGCTGAGGTGCTTGCAGAACTACGCGTTGACGGCGGAGGAACAGCGCGAGCAGCAGCGCCGGCTGGAGAACCCGCCACGCCACCGCAGTCGGAGCCGGCCTGCTGCCAACAGCCGCCAGCCCTCCCCACGATCAGCACGATCAGCGACGGTGCACTCTGCCTCGGACGACGACTTGGACGAATGATATGGGGGATGTGGAGGAGATGGTTCTCTGGTGGGATCTCCTGATATCTGAATTTGGTTCGGCAGTTTATATTCGTCATTTTATTCGTGCTGCATGTCGCGCGGGCCAGTGTTGCTATACCGTATCTTTTTCGTCTTTTTTTCGCTTTTCGCTATCCGTTGGTAGGTACGAAGAACAATGGCCCACCAGGCTCTTAGTCTCATTGCCACCACAGACACAGATATGGTAAATATCAAAGAAAAACTACGGAACACACCAGCTGACACATTTGCTAAATTGGTGAATGCGAGTTCTGCGTGATCACCCATATCTGCACACACCACATTGTCCAATACTAGCGAGAAGGGATGACTAGAGAACCACATCAAGGCTCACAACGAATACTGTACGAGCAAAAGAATAATGATATAGTACAACTAGGGGCATGGATCTACGCCGGTCGGGTTAACCCTCATGAAAGGTCATTCCATTTAGGCGCGTTCACCACGGAGACGACGAGCAAGGGCCAGATCCTTGGGTTGACTGCAAGGCGTATGAGTAAGCAAGGGTGAGCAAGAGTTATGGGATATGACTTACATGGTGACCCTCTTGGCGTGGATAGCGGCCAAGTTGGTGTCTTCAAAGAGAGAGACGAGGTAGGCTATGCGCAGAATGGGTCATACGCCGAGCATAGAATAAGAAAGGTGCTCACCCTCGCTAGCCTCCTGTAGGGCCAACACGGCCGAAGACTGGAAACGAAGGTCGGTCTGGACGACAACCAGATAAGGAAGTATGTCGACGACAGAGGAAGGGACAGAACAAACCTTGAAGTCCTGAGCGATCTCTCGGACGAGCCTCTGGAAGGGCAGCTTGCGGATCAGAAGCTCAGTGGACTTTTGGTACCGCCTGATTTCACGAAGTGCGACAGTGCCCGGACGGAACCTGTGGGGTTTCTTGACACCTCCGGTAGCAGTGGTCTGACGAGGTCGAGTTAGGCAGACGACGACGACGAGCATGGGCGTGATGACTTACCGTCACACTCTTGCGAGTCTGCTTGGTGGCGAGTTGCTTGCGTGGTGCTTTACCACCCGTCGTCTTACGCGCGGTTTGCTATAATTTCCAAAAAAGGTAAGTCACCGAAAACATAAAGAAACATTGGAAGTTCGGACGGAGGAGGACGAAGCCACCCTCAGAAGATTGGAGAGGACGAAGACCCGGAAGCGTCGTTTCGAGCCTCCGTGCTGCCATCTTTCCGTGTTTGTGACAATAAGATCACACGCCCCAACACAGTGCCATATCTCCTCATCCATGGCATCGACAACGACGTTTCCACCCTTTCCGCTCCCAAAAAAAAAAAAGGGACACACGTCAGAGGTATATACATACCTTTGTGCGTGCCATCAGACTAGGTCTACTGTGTCTGCCGATAAAATTGGGGTAGGTAGGTGGAAGTGGCAGAGATGATGATGGTTCAGAGGAAAGAGCGACGAGGGAATTTTCTCGGCCGTTCTCTCCTTACCTACCCACCCTTTTCTTTTTTTTTCGCCGCCTTTCTGGCCTGCCAGCTTTTGCGGTGCTTGCTGGTCAGTGCACTCATCCCAGCCAGAGAATAGAGCAAGGCCACTCTACACCGCCACAAAACAAACACTTGTAAACAAGCGCTGATTTCTGCGACACGTCCGACGAGCCGCATCAGCCATGACCAGCAGCGCTGGTGTCCCCGTCCTTCTTCCTTCAAACGCGCTGCCCCGAACGTCGCATGCGACCTGGGAATGGACACCGAAACGTTATCTGACTGGCCCACAACCACCCCCCGTAGATGATGCAAAAGTCCTCGAACAAGAACTTGCTGCGGCACGACAAATAGCGGACGGCAAGGCCGTCAAGAAAACGAGGCCTCGTCGCACGGTCGATTTTAATGGCGGAATGGGTAGATGGACACTGGTGCGCATCTACCTTTCCGACCTCGCTCGACTTATCCTTGCTGTTCCCAGTTGCGAAAACATCGCCCTAATCCAACATATGTATCTTGTATGAGACCTGCACCACCCTACATAGTTGACGTAGGGATTGTCTCCAACCAATACGATCGTGTAACATGCTAAACGAATGATAACTATTAATCAGCTCCTTCCTCCCATCGCCTACCCTGGTAATGCATCCACATCTCTGTGCACCAAGTTCATACATACCTCGACCAACAAGATTCGTTGCCCAGTCAACGTTGTGACGGTCCGTTCCGAGTTTGCCATCTGCGCCATGTCCACACGTACCTGATCGATCCCCTCGTTTTTAGTGGACGCCCGAGGGAAGGCGTGTCTTGACTGGCTCGACGAGCGGCGAGTTCACGCTCTGGAATGGCCTGACGTTCAACTTTGAGACCATCTTGCAAGCTCATGACTCTGCCATCCGCGCGTTCCAGTTTACACATTCGGGTGCCTACCTCGCCTCTGCGGATCAGAGCGGGATCATTAAATACTTTCAGCCGAACATGAACAACCTGAACGCATGGCCGGGACATCGAGAGGCCATCCGTGGGTTGACATTTAGTCCCAACGATGGCCGGTTTGCCACCGCGAGCGACGATGCGACAGTACGAATATGGGCTTTCGAGGAGAGCAGAGAAGAGCGCGTCCTGACCGGTACGCGAGTCTTGATACCGTCCGCAGACAGTTTGCACATTCTGAGCCCAATTCCAAGGTCACGGTTGGGATGTCAAGTGTGTCGAATGGCATCCGACCAAGGGTCTCCTCGCCTCTGGGAGCAAAGACAACCTGATCAAGTTTTGGGATCCTCGCACGGGTACGGTTCTCTCAACGCTGTAAGCTATTCCATCAACTCTACCTTTTTTCTTTTTCGACTCTCATTACACATCACTGCAGTCACCAACATAAGAACACGATTCAAGCCCTTGCTTGGTCTCCAAACGGCAACCTCGTCGCCAGCGCCTCGCGCGACCAAACTGTGCGTGTTTTTGATATCCGCGCTATGAAAGAGTTCCGCGTCCTCAAAGGACACAAAAAGGAAGTCTGCTGTACGTCCATGTCCATCTTGTCCTATTACTTCTAGCCGTACGGCATGCGCACACGCTCACTTACACCTCTTGTTCGCCCACAGCCGTCACTTGGCACCCCGTCCACCCGATCCTTGTCTCCGGGGGTTCCGAAGGCGCCATCCTCCACTGGGACCTCACCGGTCCCGAACCTACCGCACTCCAACCGGCGCTCCTCCCGCGCGCGACGCTCTCCCAAGCGCACGACTCCAACGTCTGGGCGCTCACTTTCCACCCACTCGGGCACATCCTCGTCAGCGCGTCCAACGACCACACGACGCGCTTCTGGTCCCGCGAACGGCCGGGCGACGCGAGCTCCGTATTTGCAGGCGGCGGAGAGAAGCCGCCCGAGGTGACGGACATGAGCGGGCAAGAGGACGAGGAGGACGCGATGGTCCCTGGGTTCAGTTATGGGAGTGGGCCGGGTGGCGGTGGGTTTGGTATCGGTGCCAGTGGGATGAACGGGAACGGCACCGGACTGCGGTGGTGGGGCCGGGACGAGGACGGCCCGAGTGCAAACTCGGCAGCAGCGACGACGGGGACGGGGACGACAGCTACAGCAGGAGCGGGAGCAGGGGTCGGGTCGGGGTCGGGTCCATTTACGGTTCTGCCTGGGGGGTTGTCAGATGGGTTTGGATACCCGGTGGCGCCGTTCGGGACCGACGATACGATGAACTCGGATGATTTCATCCCTGGGCTGGGTGCTGCGGATTCATATATGGGGAACACGTCACCGCTGCCGCCCGTCGGACCGAGACAAGGCGGTCCGTTGTTGCCTCAAGAGGATATGTGGTCGGGCGGAGGTGGGGGCGGGGGTGGGGGTGGCGGTGGTGGGCGGCATGAGGGTTGGGGAGGCGGCG
>JBBPKD010000150.1:0-34974 GCA_038089075.1 Singerocomus inundabilis
GATGTCTTCGAGGGCTGACCACCGAAGACGAGAACGGAGCTGGGAACGAGAAGACAGGGACAGGGATCGCGACAGGAATAGGGACAAAGACCGTTACTCAAGAAGTACAAGGACAGGAGGTCACCGTGATACAGGGCGCAGACGGGACAGTCGTTCACGAAGTCCTCGGCGAGGTGTGTTACTCTAGACCAACCATCCTGGATCAGACCCATCTAATTCTTTGGTAGACAGACGTGATCACGACAGGGATAGAGACTACAAGAGTTCACGGAGGGATGACAGACACGATTATGACCGGGGTCGTGATGACCGCAGACCTGATAGAAAAGAGGACAGGAAGAGTGAAAGGAAACCCGAGAGAAAGGACGAAAGAAGTGACCGCTACACTCCAGAACGAATTGTCCCCAAGGATAAGGACATCCGTGGAAAGGAACCTTCGCGGCATGGTGGACCTCAACGCCAACAAGATGCACGTTCTGATGTCAGGCTCACGGCTCGGACAGAGTCCCCGAAACGTGAGTCGTCTCTTGCTCTGCGATGACGGACATTTAATGTGGGGCACCAGATGATGCTCCTACCCCAACTTCCTCTAAGTCAATTCTAGATCCAGATACCCCGGTGGAGGAAGGTGAAGAGATGGATATCATCACTGCTGAAGATGAATCCATGATGACCATGATGGGTCTCACGGGCTTTGGTTCCACCAAAGTATGAACATATCTCATCTCATCCTCATCTGCCAATAACTGCACACGCAGGGCAAGCATGTCGAGGGAAACCAAGCAGGTACTACCAATGTCAAGAAGATGCGGACCTGGCGTCAATACATGAATCGGTATGGTCCATATTTTTTTTAATGCCAGCTCGCTGTATCTCCTTCGTGGCAGCCGTGGTGGATTCAACAGGTGCTTGCAGTTGCTGTCATTCCATCTTTATAAGCTCATGTTATCGGTGTAGACCGCTGGACAAGATCAAGTAGTCTTTTGCTGTGGAATCATAGTTCAAGATAAGTCATGCCCTTCATTTCCGCATACAGCTTTCATCTTGGGTGTGCGATTGTCTCCAGCCCGCTCGTGCGATCTCAGTACCAGTCCTCAGTACGTAGCTACCTTAGTTTAGTGATGGCACATGTCATTTCAAGTTGAAACACCTGTTGAGTGCTCTGAAACCAAAAGTCTATCTGGAACACTCGTATTAACAGCTAACGTACTGGTGTTAATACATTGCCTGTACAGACGGAAAGCACACTCATAACTCGGACTGGACATAACTACATGAAGGATGAAGAGCAAGAACTGTGCTGACAATACATATGGAGAACAGGGCCATGTTGTCCCGCCCGGTTCTCTGATGTCATACTTAGAACCCATGCAGCTTAATAGTGTTCCTAGGGATGCCCTCTTCGACGAGGAAGTTTGCAATTTTGACCCTTTGGTCACCTTGAAGCTGAATGACCTGACCCATTTCCTCATCATCAACGAGGTTGCCGTTGCACGCGAATTCCTGCAGCAATTTGTTAAGCCAGTATCGAAAGACTCAAAGGGACAGCAGACCTTTTTGAAGGCTTTGAGGAGCTTCTTGGGATCGTACTCTAAGAGAGGATGAGAGGCTGCATCGCCGCACATCCAACCATCCACCCACCCTTGGGAAGACCCTGCAACGTGGTCAAAGTCTTTCTTCCGTTCCTCTGCTGAATACGGATGTGAAGGTAATTCTGCGTAGAGCCCACGTCCTGGTTGCCCCCGAGAGGATCCCCCTCATCAGCGAAAGGATCTAGAAGAGACGCCGTGGTAAGACAGCAAGTCGGGGTGATGAATTGTCGGTAGACTCACCGAAAGAGTTCAGGTTCTGCACGTTCATGCGATGATGAAGACTATACTGATCTAGGGAGGATGGGGTGTTTGAAGACACGATGAGGGTTGGAAGAAAGTGACAAGCACTGGCTCAAGGCGGACCCGACGAATTTAATGCCATCGTGTTGCTTAGTAAGCTTACGCCTTGCGGTCCGACGTCAGGACGTCTCACACATGGCGACTACCAAGGGAAAGAAAAAAGGACCACCAGCGTTTCATTATCTGCCAAAGAGTCGCGGTGAGCACGTCGTCGTGTGCACGACGACGATACTAACTTATTCCAGCAAAACAACTCAGAAAATCCTGGATAGAAGACCACAAGATACGAAGCAGATGGAAGGCACAGAAGAAAAGGGAGGGTCTCTCAGATCAGACCAGCGCACCACTCGAGGACACCTCCAGTCATCACCACGACGAAACCAACGCCAATTCTGAGTTAGATACATCTCTGCACTTTCCGGACAAGTCGCCCACAGCAACTCATGACAGTCGGCCCCTGCGCGATCTCAGGAAAATCGCTTATGCCGCCAATCCCCCTGGTACTCAAAAAGCCAACTTTTCACCCTCCAAAAGAGCTCGTCGACACTCCTGCAACAACGCTGGTGGAAAAGCCATGGCGGGATGTGAAACGGGGCAACCAAACATGAAACTACGCATGAATGTTTTGCTTGAGAAAATTAAGCGCGACTTCTCATAGCGGTGATCACCACTTTGTGCGTATTTTCGCGACTTCATGTCTCGATGTAATAGTAAATTTTGTCCATGGGTGCGGAAGATGCTCGAAAACAAATCCCCTCACACTTTGTTCTCTTTATCATCCGCCTCATCTATCGTCATCTTTTGCCCTTCATCACCCTCGGATCGATCTCCACTACTCGCTCTCACGAACCTGGCCTCCAATGTTTCCAAGAACGGATGTGACCCGGTGGTTGTCACGGAGGTAATTGCGGTTGGATGATCACTCATATGTCCTGGACTCGGATCGTCAAGCTCGTCTACGAGCCCTATTGCTCGCTGTGGTATTGGATCGTCAAGAGACTCTATGCCTGCACCTATCTTCATTGTAGCGAGTGACAGTGGTGATGGCGGAGGGCTTTGTGACTTGGAACGTCTAGCATCATCGTGCAAGAATGGAATGGGAGAAAACATCGGGGTTGTTGGTGCGGATTGCGATGAACCAGCCGGAACTGTACCTATCGAAAACCCGTTTTGGGCCAGTTCTACAGGAAATGCATCCCAAGTCGATGTGACAAGAAGCGATTTCTCTACTGCACGTAGATATTTGCCGATAAACCTATAGTGTTGCTTTGGGTAGACACAAAGCTCGCACACCCGTTGGATCGTGAACGGCGGGTTACTAGATCACTGTTATCAGTGCGCAATCAAAGTAGCGTTGTTTAACCCACTCTTCGAATTCGTGGAGTTGCCGAAATATAGCATCCTTCAGCTCGTTTGCTTCGTATTGATTCATATGAGCTTTGGGCGTTTCGTGAGGGTTCATTTCGTTCAGCTTGCGAGGAGGAAACGGAGGCAACCTCAAATTCCCCAAGCTGTCTACCACCCCCGTGGCGGGCTTCAAAGGCTCCACGGGCTGGTCATCGTCAGCAAGGAATAATGCCATGTTCTAAAGATGCACAGACTAAGTATCCGGGAAGCTGGAACCCCGTGGTAGCGCACCTGGCCAATCTTGTACTTGATCATCTCTCGGAGAAGTTGCCACTCTGTGCTGTCAGGTGGTCAGGTCGAATTATCGGTGTACTGTGGGGGCTCACTTTGGTTCGAGAGTGTCAGTAGATGCAATATGCTCCAGGACCAACTGATGCTCTGTCACGATGTATGAGTCAAATGCGTAACAGAACATTCCGTGCTATACCTGGATGCCATGCAAAGCTTTCTGCCAGGTCGTATGGGGATCCCGTTGTGGATGTCATGCTAGAAGTGTAACAAGTGTTGTGTACATCAACCTGCCCTAACAAAGCCTAGTGTGCCGATGCTCAGTCTGTGTCTTCTCGAGGTCTGCAAATCATGGATTACTCTCTGGATCTCCCCGCCTGTGCACGGGTGTTGAACCGTTCGTCGACTGCCTTTATATATTGAACCTGACAGCAGCCGACCTGTGTGAGACATAATAGTGTTCCAATTGGCGTGCAGGTGCACACGAGTCTTTCTGAATGAGTCCCACACCCACCAGACGACTCTTCTCTTCACGATGCCGTTCTTGAGCAAGTTCAACTTGGGATCACGCAACAACGTCACAACGAAGAGGCGACTCGAACTTCTCAAGTCCTATGCCCCAGATTGGTGCGTGAACTGAACAACCCTGAGATCATGGTGCCGATCTTTTCCTTTAGGACTTTAACGATCATTTTAGCGTGAGCTCCTTGTTCATCGAGAAGGCCCCTTAGGTTCAAGCGTCACGCAGGGTCGTGTTCTTTGCTTTGGATCCTGTCCACGGATTCAGAAGAGAGTTTTCTGTTAATGACGAAACGTAGTTCACCAACGAGTTGTGAAACCTAGCAGCTGTACTGATCGGAGTCTCCTAGGATCCGTTTCCCGTTGGTTTGGTTCACAACCTCGCCATCTAGAAACTGACATTCGATAAATAGCTATGCTGTCCAGGAACGTGTGCCAGTACGTGCGTTGGATATGGATGACTTGTTCATTCTCACAAATATTTCGGTTATGCCCAGGATGTGGCTCTGTATATGATCGCCATTGTTGCTCCTTTGATCATACAACTTGCCGTCAACGTGATTACTGTTCGATCCTTCTGGGACTATCATAACAGTGCACTCGGTTGTTCGTCGTCTTCTTTTCTTCGCGATGATCCCTGTCGAGTGATGGATTATTCAAGTGATTCTCGGCCTAGCTATCACCGGTGCTTTCACACAATTCTCCAAGATCACCGTTGGTCGTCCCCGTCCAGGTTTGGCTTAACATCAATCTGGTTCTATTGATCATTGAGGTTGCGCATGACTTCTAGACCTCCTTTCTCGTTGCATACCAAAACGCGGATCTCAAGACCCAACCTACGGGCTATCAACTGATGCCATCTGCACACAGACAGACCAGTCGATCATGCTCGATGGGTGGCGTAGCTTCCCCAGTGGACATTCAAGCTGTAGGTCTGCCAGAAATGCATGCCCTTGCGAAGACTGAACATAATCAATGTAGTGTCTTTTGCTGGTCTTGGATTCCTTTCCCTCTATCTTGCGGGCAAGATGCATCTATTCGATGCTAGGGGCCATACGGTGTGTATCACCCAAGCCCCAGTGAGATCTCTTTTCTAAAACGATTTACTAGTACAAGAGTTGGATATCCGTGACTCCATTGGCTGGTGCAACGCTCGTAGCAATTTCACGTACAATGGATTACAGACGTGAGCTACACTAGACTCATGATACATCAGATTAACATCAGTTCCCATTAGATCACTGGGAAGACGTTGTCGCCGGTGCCATATTAGGGTTTGTTATTGCATGCTTCGCCTACCGACAATATTTCCCTTCGCTCGCCTCCCCAATGTCACACCGTCCTTACTCCCCTCGCGTACCACGTGACAATACTGTCCTCCCTACAACGACACAAGATGCTCGGCGTTTTCGCGATAGTGAGGATGACGAACAGGTGGAGCTCGTGGACGGTTGTATACCTAGGCCCGGCCTTGGTCACCTGGAAGATATCAAGAGAGAAGGCGAGAGTCACTTGAACAACATACCAGTTACCTGAGCCATCGACACGGGTTCATATCCAATAGCCTGCGCAGTTAGAGTTTCATTCCCTGATGGACAATTTGCACCATGTACACATTTCATGGTTTATGCATATCCTGGAATTAGTTTGATGCCATGTGAAGATGTTGAACTACTTAGTAGTGTTGCCACTTCATATGGACACTTTAGCAATTTCACTACTTATTGGTCCTGTGAATCATTTTCTCCTCGGCTTTGGCCATCAGAGCACCTCTGATCGATCTGATCTGCCACCCGACGCCTGAAAGTGGTTACGGTAAAGCAACACTCTCCAACCAACTCCAGCTCATCCTTTACTTCATGTCCAATCGAGTGGTAAACTTCGGTGCAGGGCCATCAGCCTTGCCAGAGGAAGTCCTTACAGAAGCCTCCAAAGGTCTGCTCAACTTCCAAGACACCGGCATTGGCATCGCAGAGATATCGCATCGCTCCGCGGCTTTTGATAGATACATCCGGGAAGTCGAGGAAAACACGAGAATCCTTCTCCAACTCCCTCAGGATTACAAAGTCCTCTTTACGCAGGGAGGTGGTACCGCCCAATTTTCCGCAGTGGTGTTAAACATGCTTGTGCGCTATCAAAGTCGCGGCGGTACCGCTCAAAAGCCCATGATGGATTATGTCGTCACCGGCTCCTGGAGCGAAAAGGCAATGAAAGAAGCGAAGAGGCTCGGGGTGGGGGACATCAATGTCGTCATCAACGCGCAGACCACTTCCGAAGGCGGGAAGAAGACCTTCAACCATGTCCCCAATCGCGATAGTTACAGAGATAAATTCTCGCGAGATCCAGCTTTCGTCTACTACTGTGCCAACGAGACCGTCGACGGCGTCGAATTCGATGATGATCTACAAAGTCCTACTTCATTCCCATTCGACGCCATTACCGATGGGACTCCCCTCGTTGCGGATTATTCCTCCTCTTTCATGTCACGCCCTATCCCGTGTATCGAAAAGCATGCGGTCATTTATGCCGGCGCGCAAAAGAACATTGGACCCGCAGGGTTGACGATTCTCATCGTCCGAGACGAGTGGGCAAACGTATCGGACGGCAGCATTCCATTGTGTTTATCATACAAGAACCTGGTGGACAGTCGCAGCTTGTACAATACCCCCCCAGTCCTATCGATATATATCGCGGGTCTGGTGCTTGGTCGGATGTTGGAAGTGGCGGGACGAAATGGATGGCCAAAGGAGAAAACACTCGAGTATTATGGGGAATGCACTGCTAAAAAGGCCTCGAAACTATATGCAGCGCTAGAGGAAGGGGAAGCACGAGGTGTTTTTAGAAGCAAGGTAGTGAAGGGCTCGGGCAGCAAGATGAACGTCGTGTTCGACATAGTCGGCGGAGAGGATAGGCTGATACAATTTGTGGCCGGTGCGGAGCAGAGAGGAATGAAAGGGATCAGGGGTCATCGGTAAGCGTTCCCCTACCTTCCTATATCAGATTGCAGGATGCTAATATAAAAAACATTACTTTCTAGATCCGTTGGAGGTGTCCGTGTTTCGCTCTATAACGCAGTAGCGGAAGATCAGGTGGACAGAATGGTTCAATATATGAGCGAGTTCGTGTGAGACCCTGGCATAGGGCACTGATTCGACGCTAGAGTCTTAACGAATGTTTTCCATCAATTTCAATTAGTTGGGTCCTTGAGTTCCCACTACTGCGAGGGAAGATTTCGTCTGCCGGGACATCTCGGGCACTGCAACTAATACCTAGTCGTGTGAGATCCCGCTTGTCTACCACCCATAAGTTATTCAAGTATGTCACGAAATTGATATTCTTGATCTCACCGAACTACAACCTTTGTTCCCAATACCTGGGTGTATCTCAGGTATACCACGAATTATGAGGCGAGGTGATGTGTGAGAATGCCCGCAGAACGGATAGAGATGGGCGAACAAACGCGCTCGTATACATTAATGCAGCGCGATCAGGTCTGCACGTGCATGGTTTGGAGTAAGAGGGAACAAGGACGGCATCCGTGAGCAGACATTACATTCGTGTTCGTACATGAACGGGCAGAAGGGAGAGGAAGGTGTTGACGGACGAACTGCGACCGTGATATGTGGGTGACAAAATGAACCATTCTATCTGATCAGTATATGTACTGTCAAATATCGTAGTCAAACTAAGTCACTTTGCCGGAGTGGTTAACGGGATCGCCTGCTATCAGCACAGCGGTTGGGCTTTGCCCGCGAGTGTTCGAATCGCTCAGGTGACGCTTTTTTTGGCTTCGCATTTTGCTCATAAGTAATTTCTGCTCCTTCTGAAGCTTCCATCTATACTGACTCCCACGGTCAAATTGCGTATCTTGGAGCCAACTAGGTTTCTTGAATCTGCTGGCTATCGTTCGGTTACCATCAGTTACTACCGGGTACCACTGGCTGGTTTCACTAAAGCGACAGTCTCTTCATCCATACACTTTTCTTTTCCGGCCGCACTACAATGCCGTCCGACTATTAACTGTCAGTTAAGAAAGAGTGTTGCTACTTAGTGTTAATCTCGAAAAGAATAATGTGTGCCCCATGGCTGAGTTGGTTACAGCGTCCGACTGTTACTCAACGTACTACATCGGAAGGTCGTGAGTTCGAGCCTCACTGGGGCAGCTTTATTTTTATTTTTATTTTTCTTCAGCCACCTCTTATTCAGTGAATGACTTGCTTTCTCGCTTTTGAAGAGAATGTACTTTATCTACATGAGTACTGAAGACCCCAGTGTCATACTACCCACTGGGTAGTTATCTGCTAAGATTCTTCTTGCTTGTGTAAATAATGGGCTTATCCAGACAAAAAAAGAATCATAGATGTTCATGACTGCCCCGGTGAGGCTCGAACTCACGACCTTCCGATGTAGTACGTTGAGTAACAGTCGGACGCTGTAACCAACTCAGCCACGGGGCATATACAGTTTTCAGATTGTAGTACCCTTCGTTACATTTCAATGTGTCTCGACAAAATTGCATCACTTTCTCTCAAAGTACTGCATAACTAATGGCGAGCCTTAGATCCTTTTGTTCTAGGCATCTCTGCCTCGACAACGTCGTCGTCTCGGTCCTTGTCATCTCGCCCTCCACCTCCATCTCGCCTTCGTTTTTTCCCTCCATTCGATCTTGCCACTTCTTTCAACTCGTTCACTACCAACCGAGCAGCTTCATCTACACGCTCTCTTAGGAGCATCACTTCTTCCTTGCTGGTGGGAAACAGCTCAAGTTTCTTCCCGATGACCTTTTCGATGCGTTGGAGCAGCTCGACGTCATATTGAGTGACTATCGTTATTGATTTTCCAGCTCGCCCTGCACGAGCTGTTCGTCCGACACGGTGGACGTAATCTTTCGAGTGCGTAGGGATGTCAAAGTTGATTACCACGTCCACAGATGGTATATCAAGACCACTAACTCCGGCAATCAGTTCGCTGAAGGATGTAGCATATTACTATGTACTTACCGGCTAGCAACGTCAGTTGCTACGAGAACCTTTCGGCCTCCTGTTTTGAATTTATTGAGTGCACCTAAGCGTTGGCTTTGACTGAGTTGTCCATGGAGGGGCACGGCCGGGAATCCAAGAGTACGAAGTATGATGGATAATCTACAGGGTACATTAGCTTAAGCGACATGTAAAAAATCTGAGTTGTACAGATACCTCTGGGCGTCATGTACTGTCCTGGTGAAAACAATGATTGAATTCGAAGCTAGTTCATTTGCCAAATAGATTAAGTGAACATCTTTCTGTATTAATGGAACAAAAAGATAATATTGTAGAAGGGTTGATACGGTTTGATACCTAGGGCAGCACATTAATCACCCAACGGAGGAACAGGGACGTGCTACTGACTTTGAGGAGACCTCAACGCGTACAGGATTTGACAAACTAGCCCTTTGCAGTTTTGCAACCTTCGTAGTCATTGTTGCGGAAAAAAGGTAAGTGGTCCGCTCCTTCGGTATTACCTTGAGGATTTGGTCGATATCGGCACCAAAGTCCATATCCAAGAGGCGGTCAGCCTCATCCATGACCTTCATCGTGAACAATAAGGCGATGCTAATGTTCTAACGAGATAGGACTTACCAAAAATTTCAAGTTTCTTAAACTAAACCCTTTCGTGCTTTGGAGATGGTCATTCAGACGACCAGGCGTTGCAACAATGACGTGAGGCCGCTTTGCAAGAGCAACGGCCTGAGGCATTTTGTCCACTCCTCCGATTAAAACCAGACAGCGCACCCCCATGGCTGCTCCGAGAGACTCGAATTGTTGTGATATCTGGTAGGCAAGCTCGCGTGTAGGCGCAAGCACGCAAGCAAAGAGTCCTTTTGGTTCTTCCCATAGTTTCTGTAAGATGGGTAGAACAAATGCGGCGGTTTTTCCTGATCCCGTTTCTGCGACACCGATGATATCACGACCTTCGAGAGCATAGGGAAGGGCCTGTTGCTGGATTTCGGTTGGTGCCTTGAAGTTGACCTGGTCAAGTGCCTGGAGAAGAGGGTCAATCAGGCCAAGGTCTCTGAAAGTCTTTGTTGTGGACGTGCTGGCTTCGTCTGGTGTCGGCATTCACAATTGCAAGGTGTGGCGAGCTGAGTATGTTTTTCCACGATTACAGGCTACCAACACGACTACTACTACGTCCGCAAGGATCAGGAGATCGGACTACAGAAAGAGAACTCGTTCAAGCACACACTTGTGTCCAGCACCGACGCGAGGGCTGTCTGCAATGTCAAGCCAACATGTTTATGTGACGTTTGCTGCACCCCCTTCCTTCCAGTCCTCCGATAGTTGTAAGCAAGTGATCGCGGCTTTGCGTTCACAATTACCCTTGCGCAGCATTCACTGGAGGTCTGCCTCCCGACCCGCTATACGCACCATTCAAGAGCTCGAGGTGGCCTTGGTCGCTCTCGACACCTTTCGGGACGAGCTTACCTCTCAAGTTCCCCACACTCTCCTCGAGAAACCCCTGTTAAACCTATACATAGTTACATGTGAAGTAAGTGAGCCTGTGTTCTGACTTAACTTCATTATCTACACCTCCGCACAGGATAGTGAAGTATATAGAGCAACTGTCAAGAAGCAGATTAAGGATTGGCAGGCATCTATCTTGCCGAGGAAAAACCAGGAATGGCTCATTGTACATGTCGTGCGTCCAGACACGAAGGTAGTGGACCGGAAGTTTTTCAACATGAAAGGCACTGTGTTGGACAAAATAAAAGCGGATTTCAATGTTGACAAGCGGGACAGGTAACGCCATGTGTCAATATTGTTTTTGAGTGGTTGTATACAGCATCCCATAGGTGCGTGCAACTCGCCTGGTCTGCTGGCGAACAGAGTCCTGCTATTTGGGCCGACCTCATAACCAAAATCAAGGATGGACTACTTTCTGCCTTCGATAGTGCCGTATCATTCAGGGAAGAAGAGCTCAAGCGATCCGAGGGTCAGCGTCACATGCCAGGATGGAACTTCTGTACATATTTTATACTTAAGGTAAGCCTGCAATTACACTGTCTGCGACATTTTAAGAAGATAGGTTTTTTCAGGAAAGTATGGCAACCTCATACGAGGGAATAAATCTTTTCGAAGATGCGCTACAGCAGTACAATGAACTCGAGGCTGCTTTTATGCAGGTTTTGAGAGAGAAGAATATGTCTTGGTTCGGAAGTCTCATTCATCCAGTGCCCAGTGATGACTCTATGCCACTGCTATCCGCGTCCAAGAAACCTTATCGTGACCTCATCCTTGCTAATACAATCTCCATCTTCGACTTGCGGTCATATCTCCTTTCGAGGCAATCTACGCTATTGAGCAAGTTGCGTCAACCGTCGGATATCTGTTGGAAGGCATTCACATTCTTAAGTACATTCGGAAGACATTTGAAGGAAGTCGAGGTTAGGGAGCGTACTGATGTATTTTAATGCCGATGTACTAACGAGATTTTGCAGCCTTCGCTCCCTGAACACTTCATCGAGTCTTGGACATTTTCTTCCGCCCTCAGCGTTGTGGACCAATGCGATTCATGGACTTCTTCATGGCCAGAGATGGATGCACCACTCCTCGCTCGCTACAATGCAAGGAAGGGAGAATTGATCGAACTCGCAAAAACCCAGGTGTGTATTTGCACTGGTGGTATAGTATCACGATATTAAGCAAAACATTAGCTTGACATACTCGGTGTTAGAGCAGGGTATTTACCCTCAAAGCTACCGTTCTCTTTGGCGTCCCCGGCCCCAGCTGTCGTTTCGGAGTCGCCTATCTTTGATAACAAGTCTTCAGACCATTGCATCAGCAAGCGCGAGATCATATCCGCTATGGCCGACAAAGACGTCTTCTATGATTTGTACACCACCACTTCCAATCGCGCCATCGACATCTACGTGAAAGCTGGGAGAAGAAAATTCGCACTCAAAATACATGGCAGTCTCGCAGTTCTTGACGTGTAGGCTCGAAATCTTGTTCGATCACTTCTGAAACTAAGTGGTTGTGTATTACAGCTACCGCGGAAGGCTTTCCAACGCACTTACTATATTTTCGTCTCTTCCAGCACATTATGCTCCTCACAGATGGACATCCTTGGAGTTATTGATGCTTTCACGTGCCATCGACACCCACGCTGCATTAGAGAAACCACGCGACCGTGAATGGATCCACATCCTTCTCGCTTTCTTCAAGACGTATGTGCTTGGCAGGAGTACCGAACTGGTCATGTCCGGTGATGATGTCATGGAATACATTGGTGGACTTGTAAGCGCTCTTCGAGATGCGGCCGAGGAACTTGATTCGGGTCATCAGTTTTGCTTGTATCGCACGTATATTGTGTCATTAATCAAAAAATTCTAGATCTCACCCACCGCGATCATCCCTTGATATCGATATGTGTTGTGGGCGACGCCAGCACTAGTCAAGATGAGGACAGTCTTTCTTTGGAAGTTGTCATTCAGAATAGACTGCCATGCGTATGGACCCCACCGAACCTGCATGTTGATGGCTGATAGTTTCCCAGGATATCGTCATCGACGAAGTCAGCATAACTCTCACAGGACAAGAGGCCAATCGTTTGAAGTTTTCTACACAAGTGGACAAGCTCTCCGCTGGAAATAATCGATTGACCTTGAATTGTGCTGTATGTCAACATTTAGACTTCTGTTATGAAGTTATTGAGCCACGATCCCGATAGACGGCGTGTTGTGGTATGTATATCCTTGACACTAGCGAGGTCCAAATCTCTCGACTCCGGCTCCAATGGAGTCACAAGGTACCAGTGGCCGCCGTTCCCCTAAGAGGAATAATGTCGTTAGTGCGACTCCCACATGATCCCCGGGGGTTGGATGTTCAGCTGCGTCGGTCGCATTCGGGTAGGCTTTCGCGTACTTCTGTGCTCATCAGTGCTCATAGCACCACACTACAAACAGTTGATCTCGGGGCAACCTCTCGGATGATGTTGGTGTTGTCCACCGGCCGCAATGAGATCTCTATGGCAATTATAAATTTATCGGCGCCTGGAGTCAATTTTGACTACGCCAACGCTCAAGTACAGAATTTAAGTCAGCTGTAACCCAGTTTGTCCGCTTGGCATATGGTGCTAATGCATTCAATAATGGCAGAGGGATTCGAACCTACCGAAAATTCTATCAAAATTGCTGATGCCCCGAAAGACACTGATTTGGTCATCTCGGTACCGCACACAGATACCTTGAGGTCGAGCGCGATAGTATGTCAGAGATCACCTCCCTTTAGCTTGCTCTTGACAAACGCTCGTAAGAAAATTGACACCAAAGTGACATATAGTACGGTTCTACAGCCAACAGTTACTCGGACTTTAAGAAAATCCATCCTCGTTAATGTTTCGCTTCCTATTGCAGTCAACGTCGAAGACTTCTTCCGCGGGGAACGGTTGTTTTCGAAGTTTACTATATCTGCCGCGACCCGTGAATACGTTCGGCTGTCCTCTGCGAATCTACAGGAACCATCGCATGACCTCGAGGGTATTAAGATTACAAAGTACCAATCAAGTCATGCCATGATGGTGAGTCGGGTCTTTGAACGGTGCCTATAGAACCCACCCTTTGATAGACAGTTACCCCGGAGAATCCTGTCACTTATGTGTTCTCTATCGAATCTGAACATGGGCCAGGTGTGTGTCAACTATATTCACTCATTTGTTTCTGGCTAAGCATGATTCAGTTCCAGAGTCTCTGAGCCTAGTTATTGCGTATCGCATGCTTCGCGAAGGTATCGCTCTAGATCCAATGGTCGGTGATTAACTAATTGGTAATATGAGCAGAGGTGGTGGCACTAATACAGGGGATAATCGACAACATTCTTTCCCTGACTTCGCACAGTATTTCACAGGGTGAAGAACTGGCAGCGAATGTCACCCGGTACCTGGAGAGAGATTCCGCATGGGTCGAGCTGTATAGTGCCACTGGCGAGCTTCTGATACCCAGCACGCTGGAAATTCACGAGGGGGTCAGAGAGTTGTTCACCGCTTTACAACAGGTGCTTCATGTTATCAAGATACGATTCGTACCTATTTACTGTGATTTTTTAGAGGCTAGCTCTCAGCAGATCACCAACACAGTCAACATCACCGTGGAGAGAAGTCAGAATTCCAGTGGATATTCCACGGATGAACGTCAGTCTGAGGTTTATAGTTGCGAATTAGTTGATTCAACACGTCCTATTCCAGATCATTGCCGCCGCACGGATCAAAATTGACCCTAGTCCACTTGGAAGTGAGGTTTCCGCTGAGAGACCCATTCCCATCTACGCTGGGCAACCAATTCTCAGCACCTTGTCCATCATGACATCACTGCATTGGGCAGACCAAGAGAATAAGCAGCAAAAATATACCCTACACTACAATATCGAGGAACGCATCAAAGATTGGCTTGTTTGCGGTCGAAAGCGAGGTGAATTCGTGGCTCGAGTGAGTACAATGAACGCGTCCATTTTAATAATGTTACATGTATCGCCTATGTGAACACAGGACGCCGGGATTTTTAGTGTCCCCTTGACTTTGATAGCACTGCGTCACGGAGAATTGGCTCTCCCAAAAGTCGATGTCAAACCGTTGCCGCTTGTAGGCGATGGCATCGCAACGAGTGTGTTGCCAAGCACTGACACACACCAAGTTCACGGCGCGGAAACCATCCTGGTGCTACCGAGAGGTGGGAAGAGTATGTTTGTGATTGATATGGGATCACAGGACGAATGACACGAGAAATATAATACACATTGTCACCTGAATAACGATACCAGTCTTTCAAATGGCAGATCTACCCTCCGCGTATCCAAGCCATATGCCAAGGATTAGTGCAGTGTTTGACACCAGTAAAATACCAGATGATAAAGAAGTCGAGGGGAACACGTTCCATGCGTATTCGATTCCAACAATGATTACCAGTCTGCGATTGAACGAATAAGGACCATAATGGCAGCTTCAAAATATAGCGGAATAACTCACTGCAGGAAAAGTGGGAATTTTGTCCGCTGCATCAAGAATGGGAGCTGTTGGAAGTACCAGGAATAAAATTGATAGTGTAACGACCGAGCAAAGAGAATCCCAATCAGATTGGAAGTCATGAGCACTGTGGCAACATCTACAGCACCAGTGAGCAAGCAATGGCAAACGGATGAATAACCTCACAGTCAGATGACAGCGGTGAGCGCGTGGCAGGAAGCATTGGATGGCGAAAACCTTTGCGCAGAACTACGACAACCCCGCCGTCAGAACGACACCATCTGAATAGACCAAATGCAATTAACACTGTTACGTGACCGACGAGTAGGCCCCGCGCCCACGAATGGCTGAGAAAAGTCTGTTCGTCTAGGAACCGCCAATTGACCGTCCATTTGTACATGAACACACGTGATAGATTGAAGGCATTGTTTAAATATGCATTGAAGTCTTCTGCTAAAAACGAATATGCGATCACGAGCTGGGTGAAAACCAAGGCCAGGAGATGGCAAGCAGTGATCACTAAGCCATGACGCTTGAAGAGAACAACGAGGATACCAGGGAGGTATAGCAACGCGGACATCTTCACAGACAGCGCCAAGCTAGCTTTCTCGTCAGCCCTATCCAAAGATAGCTCACTCGACATGGACCAACCTAAAGATGAGAACTCCCAAGGCATCCGAGGCGTTTTGAAATGCCATTACAGCAGCTGGGACGAGAACTGCCGACCAGCAATCGTTGAATAGTCGCAAAACAAATATAGAATGTAATCTCTTGCTGAGGGGTAGGATTAAAACGGTCCAGTTTGGAGCACCACCTTGCCTGTAAACGCAGGACATAAGAACGAGAGAGACAATGTACAATGTTCCATAGATTTGTTGCGCCAATGCAATGTTTCGACCAGCGTCAGTTATGTGATGCAGGAGGTGATGAATGTGAACATGCCCAGCGGGATATCTTGTCACTGGCGATAAGTTTCAACCAGGTAGCAACGACTGAGAGGCAAAACTCACACTAGCGGACCGGTGGGACCAACTATCTCGGTATAATTCCGTTCTCCCTTCAAGTACAAGTCAACATGGGTCATATACGTCTCCCAATCGATTTCCGTATCTGTTTGACAAACGGTCACGTAGGTGCAGCGAAGTACGGATCTGGACTGACATGGAATAAAACGTATGATGAGCTGCGTAAGGAGTACATCCGCGAGGATGACGGTTCCACTCAAACCCCAGAAGTAGCGTTTGTCCAGAAGCAACGAATGAAGGAACTCGTATCCTGAACGAAGGAACCCGCTGGGCGAAACGGCGTGGGGTCGGCTGGACATTCAGTACGGTCTGCGTGAGTTGGTTTATAACACGAAACAAACAAACGTTGGTTGTATCCGGTGGTGACGGTGAGTCTCATGCCATTTCCAAGCACATCTATGGAGGACAGGAACTCCAAGGGAATATACACACATACATAGCCTGCAACACAGAAACATGATAACATGGGTCGAGAATGCAATCAAAAACAGGGATTCAGGTGGGACAACAAAACAGGGCGCGCAAAGCTGCAGCAAAGTTGCAACAGCCGTAAAACGAGTACAATAAAACCAAGCGTGAAGAACAGGGTCAAGGATAAAATATGGTGCTCAACCTTTGCGTTGCGTCAGGGCTGATCCCAGATTCTGTGTGTAGTCCATGGTACTAGGATCACGAGGAGGCGTATTCTGTCCAGACGGGAGCGGCGACGGCAGCCATCCAGGTGTGATGAGGCCGCTGCCACCCGCCCCAAATACGAAACCACCACTCAGCCCCTCCATGGTATCCGAATAACCTATCGTCATAGCTTCGTCAATCATACAGTAAACGGACGCACAGCATCAACGCACCAGGCACAAGGACATTGTCCCAAAAACCATTGCTAAAAATGTTCTCCATAGACAACATTCCCATCTCTTCCTCGGAGGTGGGCAGAGTGGCCATAGTGGGTGGGAATGTAGACATATCTGCCACGGGAGGCATCTCGCTGGTGAGATAAAAATCGTTCATGCCATTCGTGGACATCGTTGACCCAAAAAGACTCATTTCATTTTGTCCAACTGCCTCGTCACCGACCATAACTTCGGTCTGGGGTTGAGACTGCTGCTGTGGCTGGGTTTGCTGCTGTGGCTGCTGTGACTGCTGAGGAACATCGGTTCGTGCGGTGATGAGTGCACGAAGGAACGTGCTGTACAGTGCGGGGGTATGGTGGGAGTTGATAGCAATATCACCAAAAACTGTCGCAATGTCTTTCACGAGATCGATGATTTTCTGTTCGTTTTGGATATATTGTTGAAACTCTGGCCGTATGAGCTGGAAAGATGACTCAGACAACATAGCTGCCTTGTCGACACGGACGTACCTTGAGCAAACTCAGGACGGCATACGACAAAAACACAAAGTGCGAGTCCGGCGAATATCTGAGAAAGTCTCGTGGTGCAAGTTCGTCGCGTGCAATGACGGCAACTGCTGTGGCTGAGGTGTGGCACTTCGAGAAGAAGTAGGGTATATCGACGGTTGAACGTTCGATGGCATTCTGAAGTCCGAAAGAATGTAGGACCAGTAAGTAGTAATGGAAGTAAAACATCATCATTGTGGAGGTATGGTCCTTGAGAGCCTCATCATCTACCGTCACAATGAAATAATGAGATAGGCAATACGGCATATAGAAACGCTCACCCGTCGTGACCGTACAAGAGTTCGTCCATTCATCCAATCGGACTACTATCTGTTGTTCAAAAGCCTTTATTACCAATAGGTAGTCGCAATCCGTTTGGAGACCGGACGGAGTATTGAGACCAGAGTATAATAGATCCAAACTACGAGACACAATACGCTGGAGTTCCTGGGAGGCGACTTCAATACACTGGCCGAGCAAAAAATGGATAATCGGACTCACGACATAGTTCGCAAGCGCTCGATCACTGAGTGTACTTGCGGGGGAGTTGATCCATTGAAGGACATTGCGTATAATAAGACTACAGAGGTAATCAGCTCGATCGGGTCACTCATGTGTCTAGTCAAAATACCCACTCTTCCCGTATCGAATGGGGTTTGCCCATCTGAGCGCTTGTACTCCTGTCGAGCGCAAAGCACAGAAGCCATGTACGCTCGCGATTGTGTACTTCCTTATCGCGCGTACGACCTTCCGCAGTATCTTGGCTTGCCACCGCCGTCTTGCGATGTAGATTCAAGTCAGTCGCCATTCTTCCGGTTTGGGTCAGAAAAAGGTATATAGCACAACAGAAGGGATACAGACCGGATAGCCATCCCCAGTAGTAACCATGTTTTGTCGTACTCGTATCGCTCAACGGCACCACATCCCCATAACGTGAGTAAGAGATAAGCCTGCACAATTTCAAGAGATTTGTAACCTCGAGCAGGTACACTAAAGGCAAGCTTTTGTGCAAGCTCTGCAAGTTGTGAGTGAAGCTCTGGGCGATGGGTGTAGAACTTGGAGGCGATAGCGCAAACTATGGAGCTGGGTGAAATTTGCTCCTCGGGAAGCAAGAAAAGAATGACATACTCGACGTCAGTAAGAACGGAGATCTCGAACAAACAAGGGATGGTGTATGAAATTCTTGATCCAAGAGATGACAATGCATCTGTCAGGGCATCAGCCGTGTATCAATCATATTATCACACCAAGACCAACATTCATGTGGTCAAAGTAACTGACAAGGTTCAAAGTTGAGTTCGGAGAAACGAGCACGAAAGAATATAGGGCACTCACATTTTGAATAAATCGACGACCTCTTCAGTGCTCACAAAGTTCAACATCTCGGGCTGTATTTGTCTTTCGATATATAGCCGTCTGAGCGGTAAGATTGATATCGGACCTGAAGAGGATGAGCGACGGGTATAACTCTGCGGCGAAGGATAGTGAAACCTGGTCTGAAGTAATTATCACTCGCGACACCGAGCCGACGGTCCGAGTCAACATCAGTTGAACGGGCAGTAAAAGATGTTGTAATCCCATGTGCTCTCCGATTTGCCAAACTCGCTTCCGCGAGCAATCCTAAGGGGTTCAACACATTATCGGGAAGAGAGTGTAATTTGGGAGAAGCGGAAGAGAGGGTAGCGCTCTGAGTGGGATAATTTTGTTGTGGGGGAGGGGAAGGGGATTGCAGAAGCGCTTGAGTTTGAGCTACTTGAACTCCTGGAGATGGTGAACGGGAAATCATGCCGGAGGCCATGCTCGGATTTCCGATGGATCTAAGGACGGTGTCTAGAGTTCGTTCCATTTTCCGAAGGGATCTTGTCAGGAGTTCATGTTTTCTTGGGCTTGAGTTTGAGCGGTGAATATTTCACGAGGAATGAATGGTTGATGGGCTCACTTGGATGGACGTTTTCCACGGTTAGACTCCTCGAAGATACATTCGTGATTGCCAGCGAGACAACGCTTGCAGGGCGGGCCCTGCTCCGCACCGACACATTTCATTTTAAGGCGGCGACAGACGGTACATGCACTAGAGGAAGAAAATGAGGGGTGAGGTGAATGGGGGATGGGATGATCTCACCGAGCGCCTCTGGTTGATTTTGGCTTGGATTCGTCCTTTTCAGCTGCAGGACTAGGACCATCTGTGGAGGCATCACTGCGGGCTTTCTTTCTGGTGGGGTCGCCGATGCCGCTGGCGAGGGAGGGTGGGCGCTTTCCGTTGACATTTGGAGAGGAAAAGGACATATTTTCGGTTGGAGGGGTACCGATGGTGTCAGATCCCTGAGAAGAGGGGGAGGACAGATTTTGAGGGAGGGTGAGGTGATGGGACATGGGCTGTTGCTGGTGTTGGTGTTGGTGTTGGTGCTGATACGGGTAGTAGGAGGGGTACAAGGAAAGAGCAGGGTCGATCTGTGGGGAACGCGGCGGGGGCATGTTGGGCTGTGGAATGCCGTGGTTGTGGTGATGCATGGATATGATCAAGTTGGACTCGCAAGAGGGGTCGAGCTAGCACTGCGGATAACAGGGGGTGAAAGACAAGGGCATGAGGATGATCAAGTCGAGGACGAGAACAAGGAGGACATACAGGACGAGGACAAAGCGGGGAGAGAAGAACAGCAAGGATGTACACCACGCGTGGTTCGTCGAGATGGGATGGGACGAGGACGGGGGTGGACGCGGACAACGACGACGACGACGACGACGGAGGGGCGCTCGTACAAGAACGACCGAGACCAGCGTCCGGTGGGAGTCTCCCTCGAGGCCCACCCAATCCCCGCCAAACACCAGTTGGCTGTATTTTTGGCAAGTCGCTTCTGCGTGCACTCCGATTGTTCTGCCTAATCTACGTCGAGTACACAATCTACAAGTGTAAACTCTAGCGAGCCTTCAAGCTGGCGACACTAGTTCTCTATATTTATCAGCCCAGGAGATATGAACATCATGACAAGGGTTGTCCGGTTGTCCGGTGGTCAGCTCTACGGAACTCTGCTCTCAGAAAACATACCCATGGTTTCATCCGGTTCTTGGATAAGTCCGCTTCCTGATTCGAATCTTACCGTCACAGAACGAGACCCCATGCCTCGCACTCACTGCACAACCCGCATAACAGGTGAAATCTCACCCGTACAAGGGTCGGCTCTGTCGCGATGTGAGTGCTCGTGGTTCAGCATCGCGGCGACAATATCAGAAGTTTGGCAAGTCGTCTATGACAGATGACCGTTGATCATGGATTTGTGGTCGTAGGCTAACATACGTCGAGTCTGCTCTTACCAGTTTCACTCGGGCTCAGGATTCAACTTGAGCATATCCGAGACCTTGTCCCAATAAGCGATGGATTATTTCAGACACTTTCTTCAGTATGCCTAAGGAGTCAGAAGTGTGGTCAGAACAAACTCAATAGCACGCGAATAGTAAGTAAACAGGGGACTGGTTTACTTGACAATGGACCCAACCTGTGCGATACCGTCGAGTTGGTTCTATGACAGACTCAGCTTGAAGCTCAAGCATCCAAGGCCAGAACTCGCCAACCGACGCTTTGGGCACGGATGAATCGAGCCAGGTTCACCAGTATATAGCACAGAGAAGTCGCTTTAATATCAGAGAAGAGACGGGGATCTTCTCCTACCTAATATCAGAGTGTCTGCGTTGTACAATGTCTTGTAGCAAAGTCGAGACATTGTGGCTTCATCCCGTGTACTCGAATTCTACCATCGGCTTGTACAACTCTTGAAGTACCCTCTAGGAAAAACAAACAAACAAACAAACAGATTTTCGAGGAGTGTGACCCTGAAAGATTTAGACACGTGTCATATACAGACGACCCATGCTCTGTAGTAAGTGACCACCAAAAGGCACACAGGCACACTTTATTCCTGTCTGGTAATCTTGAAATAGGGGCTCCTATTACTTGGCGACCTTGACCTGGACGAGAACTTGAACTCTTGCGCCAACATGGCAAGTTTGGTTTCGAAGGGGTAGCTACGTCTATCGACATGGAGCTACCGATTCTGGGGGACGAGACAGAGTTTCTGCGATAGAAGGTGTGGACAAACAAGTTATCGAGTGGGTCTATGAACGTTTGTTGGCTCAATACACGCACCAGATACACAACAGACTCGGGGCCGATTGATATTCAGTACAATTCAGCCATTTGGTGACCGAACCAAGACCTACGCGTTCCTCGACGCGCCATATGTAAAGGCATCCCTGTAGAGCATGTAAGGGTGACGGTACCGAAACGTTTTTCATTTCGGAAATGCAATTTGTGCCGATATCGATTGGGCAGCTTGAGCAGGAGAGCAACTACCTCGTTTTGAAAGCGAGATGCTACGCTCGATGATAGACCTGAGGAAGGACAATAAGCAAATGGTGGAACGACAAGTCGTCCCTCTGTAACTTCGTCGGCACGGGACGTGTAGTATTGCCGACTGACAACGTTCAAGGTGCTCGGCAGCCCGGCAAGAAGATGCCGCGAGCTCATGTCCTGTCGGAGATTGAAGCGGCATCGGAAAGCGGCTTTGCTTGGGTTGTGCAGGCAGAGTGGCTTTGATGCGCGTTCACAGATACTCTCCTCTTCCTCCACCACCGTTCTAACGCGGCCATGAGCCATCAAGCACGTCCCTCGTTGGTGCTGGCACCATCAGTAAATACTACTACGTATGTTTTTCCAGAGCCTCTAGGTTCATCCTCGCATACTGACGCGTCGTTCATGGACCAGCGTGGTGACCACCACGACGACGACGACGACGTACGCTCCCATCCAGTTGCCTCCCTTACCCCCACCAACGGAGCCTAAGAATCCGAAAGACTATCCTTTGTTACATGCTAATTTGCCTGCATCTCTTCGGAGATTTTCTCTCGTCTTTCCAGGGGGTACTCACGCTACTTTCCGTGACGGTGAAGATGGCGAGGGGGAGATGCGCGAAGAAGAACCAGTCGTAAGTGGGGTTGGTTGGAGGATGCTGAAGCCCCAGGAAACGGCCGAACAAGGCAAGGTAGTCGGTCTTGTCGAGGCGGTCGAACGCTTTGGTCGAAAGCGGTCACATGGAGTCGACAACATGATGGAAGGGGTAGAGCCGACGATAGAGCGAGAGGTGCATACTCCTCCGAGAAAAAAAGCGAGACCCACGCATATACCTCCAATCACAACGATGAATGCCGCGGCCCCACCTTCACCTCTCCCATCTCCCCATGGTTCACCGTCGCCACAGACGATCTGGCCTTCTGCACCTCCAAGCGGTGCCTCTTCGCCGCATCCGCAGCCTCCACTTCAACCTGATCTTGCTCTTACAACTCTCCTGACGCTCCCATCACTATTAACACATTTCACAAATCTGCCGCAGCAGTTACAGTCGCATTTTCTGCTCACTCTTTTACGGCATTCCCCGTTACCGGTTTTGCGGACCCTCCATTCTGTTTTAACTCCGACCTTGGCGCGGGATTTCTTGACGCTCCTTCCCCCGGAACTTGTATCGCACATCCTCGGTTATCTCCCGTACTCAACGCTCGCTCGAGCCTCGCGAGTCTCCAAATCCTGGCGCGCTATCATCGATTCAGACCCAGTGCTGTGGAGAGATCTTCTCAAGAACACGAAAATCTGGTTTGGAGGTGATACTGAACGGGCATTCGCACGTTCTATCTACGCCCGTCGTCTGGCTGAAGCCCGTAGGATACCTTCCACACTTCCCCTCCCTCACCCATACAAATTACTCTTCAAATCGCGACACCTTACTCGAACACGTTGGGTAACAAACGAGATGCCAAAACACCACACATTCCCTGCCCATGGGACGTCTGTCGTGACCTGTCTATTGCTTTCGCACGGCCGTATCATATCGGCATCAGATGATCACTCAATACATGTTTATTCGCCAGTGACGGGCGACCTTTTACAGTCCTTGGACGGTCATGACGGGGGCGTTTGGGCGTTAGCGGCTACCAAGGATACACTAGTCAGCGGTTCCACCGATCGCACCGTCCGGATCTGGAACCTGGCTACTGCGCGCTGCACTCATGTGTTTGCTGGGCATACGAGCACCGTTCGTTGCCTTGCTATCGTCAAGCCCGAATGGGTTGAGGTGGAAGGTGAAGGTGGTGTTATTTCCAGGGAGAAATGGCCCAAGCGATCTGTGATCGTGACTGGGAGTCGTGATCACTCTTTACGAGTATGGACGCTACCACGCCCGGATGACCCTGAGTATCGATGGATGGGCGCGGATGACGTGGATGTTGAGTTGTCTGAGGTAGGTTATTGCTTCTACGGTGCTTGTCTTATCTGATTCCTTCTAGGAGGACATTGATGAAAACCCATATCACAAACTGCATCTTGAAGGACATGATCATGCAGTTCGCGCTTTAGCCGCTCGTGGTCGTACTCTTGTATCTGGTAGCTACGACTGCACCGTGCGTATATGGGATATTGTTTCCGGAGAGTGTAAATTGATCTTGGTTGGTCATACTCAAAAGGGTAAGCTGTTTCGTGTCTCATGCCTCAAGCTTTTCGTGTTTAAAATATGTTCAGTGTACAGTGTCGTGCTGGACCTCAACCGTCATATTGCATGTTCAGGATCTATGGATGGGACTGTTCGCATCTGGAATTTGCGCAACGGACAGTGTCAACATACACTAACAGGGCACACTTCTCTGGTGGGCTTGCTAGGTCTTTCACCGTCTTTTCTCGTGTCTGCCGCAGCCGACTCCACACTCCGTATTTGGGACCCAGATACTGGCGAACTTCGCCACACTCTTGCTGCCCATGCTGGTGCCATCACATGTTTCCAACACGACGAATTCAAAGTTCTTAGTGGGTCCGATGGAACACTAAAAATGTGGAATATCCGTGATGGAACGGTCGTACGAGACCTGCTCACAGGAATCAATGGTGTATGGCAAGTCGTCTTCGAAGGCAGATGCTGCGTGGCAGCGAGCAATCGCAACACAACAACTATGCTCGATGTCTGGGACTTTGGAGCCGAAGACGATGATGACTGGATTGGGGAGCCGCCCGGTGGAATATATGATGACGACACGGAAGACAGTGAGGCAGAGGGACAAGCAGATGCCGATGCAATGGACCAGGACCCTGAGGTTGACCCATCGGAACAGTCAGCAGAGCAAGGGGGACCACTCCGCGATATTGTTGATGACAATGACTCTTCACGTATCCCATCTGATACAGAGGACGAGTCGATGGAGCGCTGTGACGGAGTTGGGAGTTCCAAGTGGGCAGGAAGCACGTCATCGCGGCCGACTGTTTCTCACCGCAACAAAGCGTTGGCAGGGGAGAGTTCATCGAGGCGGAGTAATCCTCTGCCTTTGGATGGCATACCCGCACGTTTACCGACGAACGAGACGCCGACACGACCAAGGATACGGCCAGCCGCAAGAAATAGTAGTAGACGGTAGCACGTCGGTGCACCTATATTTCGTCGCAGCTGGTTTTGGACGCTTCTTGTGACATTCTTACCGTTGGGAAATCATTCATTACTCAATGGGGAGAGGGACTACTCTCCTGTTCACTCGCTAGGGATGCTCGCATGTCGGACGGTTGTACGAGACACATTAGGTCAACACTTGTAATGTTTGCAGAGTAGCTAGTTGTGGGAAATAGATGCCTGTTATATTATTATTCATCATCACTGCGCCCACTGCGAGGCCGCTCCAACTCGGACTCCATCGATGGACTCGTTCGACAACTTCCAGTACGACTCCGCCTCTTCCTATGGTGGAGCTCACAGCGTCGTCGACGACAACTCTTCCGTCTACACAGCGACCACAAACGCGCCGCTCGATCTCAGCAGTCTTTCTATCGCCGATGACCATTCTCTCGTGTCCTCCACAGACCACAATGGCCACCATCACCGCGCCTCACAGTCCACCATAGATGAGGATTTCGATGCTGTTCTTGATGACTTGAAGGACGAAGGCTCCATCGATCTTCCACTGCACGCCTGCAGGTGTGCAGGCCGTCTCACCCCAATTGTCCTCAACTAATCGTTGTCGTCTAGTTACTGCGGTATTCATTCCCCAGCGTCGGTTGTCAAGTGCCTCATCTGCTCCAAGTGGTTCTGCAACTCTCGCGGAAATACTTCTGCGTCACACATCGTCAATCATTTGGTCAGGGCCAAGCACAAGGAAGTGATTTTGCATGCCGAGGGTCCACTTGGCGAAACAACCCCAGAGTGTTACAATTGCGGTAGCAAAAATGTTTTTATGCTAGGTTTTATACCTGCAAAGAGTGATACAGTCGTCGTTTTATTATGCCGGTATGATCCTTCGCGTTGACTACCTCTACCTGTTCACACCTACGTTTTTAGTCAACCTTGCGCAGCAACTACCAAAGATATGTCGTGGAATGCCGCCCTCTGGGCACCACTGATTGATGACCGTTCTTTCCTCTCGTGGTTGGTGAAACCTCCTAGCGAAACCGAACAACTCCGTTCCCGTCAGATCTCATTTAACCAAATCAACCGGTTAGAAGACCTCTGGAGGGAAAACGCTAATGCCACCCTTGAAGATTTGGAAAAACCTGGTGTCGACGACGAGCCACAATCAATTCTGATGCGATATGAGGATGCTTACCAATATCAGAACATCTTCGGTCCTTTGGTCAAGATAGAGGCGGATTACGACAAACGACTCAAGGAGAGCCAGACCCAGACAGACATCGCTGTGCGTTGGGACCTCGGTTTGAACCAGAAAAGGGTGGCATGGTTTTGCTTGCCGAAGCTCGAGAGTGGGGAAGTAAGGCTTGCGGTGGGCGACGAGCTGAGGTTGAGGTATCAGGGTGAATTGCACAAGGCTTGGGATGGAGTCGGCCATGTCATCAAAATACCAAACAGTAGGCAGCTCTTCACGATCTTGCTAACCAGCTGATCCCGTTCACAGATGTGTCTGATGAAATTGGATTGGAACTCCGGAGAACCGAGGGGGTTCCCACTGACGTTACGCATGGTTTCTCGGCTGACTTTGTCTGGAAGTCAACTAGTTTTGACCGGATGCAATTGGCGATGAAGACATTTGCAGTAGACGAGAAAAGTGTAAATGGTTATATCGTAAGCATGAGTTGAGAGTTTACTGGGCGTCAGACAGTGCTGATGCGTAGAAATAGTATCATAAACTCTTGGGTCATGAAGTAGAACCTCAGGTTCTCCGAACACAGATGCCTAAACGCTTCTCTGCGCCAGGGCTCCCAGAGTTAAATCATTCACAGATGTACGCAGTTAAGAGTGTCCTCCAGAAACCACTCAGCCTTATTCAAGGCCCTCCCGGAACTGGCAAGACGGTTACCTCTGCATCAATTGTGTACCATCTAGCGAAGATGAATCCTGGTCAAGTGCTCGTCTGTGCACCCTCCAACGTTGCCGTCGACCAATTGACGGAGAAGATACATGCGACGGGCTTAAAGGTCGTCCGCCTTACAGCCAAGTCCCGCGAGGCACTGGATTCCAGTGTTGCGTTCTTGACATTGCACCAGCAAGTCGCAAACAATACCACTCATGTTGAGCTTCAAAAGCTCATTCAATTGAAAAATGAACAAGGAGAACTGAGCTCAAATGATGAGCGCAAATACAAAACTCTCATCCGCCAGTGTGAGAAAGAAATCCTAAGTGTGGCAGACGTAATTTGTTGCACGTGTGTTGGTGCTGGTGATCCGAGGTTGAGCAAGTTCAAGTTCAGAACCGTCCTTATCGATGAAGCGACCCAAGCTGCTGAACCAGGTTTGTCTTATGAAGTTCTTCTATGACCCATTAATTGAATCCCGATACCCAGAGTGTATGATTCCTCTTGTCCTTGGGTGCAAACAAGTTGTCTTGGTCGGTGATCATCAACAGCTTGGACCGGTCATCATGAACAAGAAAGCTGCTCGCGCTGGTCTCACCCAGTCACTTTTTGAGCGCCTCGTTGTGCTTGGCAACCGCCCAATTCGACTCCAAGTTCAGTATCGTATGCACCCATGTTGCTCAGAGTTCCCGTCCAATATGTTCTATGAAGGCACATTACAGAACGGCGTTACTGCCCCTGAGCGTCTTCGCAAGAATGTTGACTTCCCCTGGCCCGTTCCTGATACCCCGATGTTCTTCTACCAGAATCTAGGTCAAGAAGAGATATCATCTAGCGGGACGTCTTTCCTCAACAGGTGCGTAATGTCGGATTACTCCTGAGATGCACTCGTTCATCGTTCACAGGACCGAAGCTTCAAACGTGGAGAAGATTGTCACGAAATTTTTCAAGTCTGGCGTTGTTCCTGCACAAATTGGCATAGTTACACCGTACGAAGGGCAGCGCTCCTACATCGTCAACTACATGCAGTTTAATGGATCGCTCAAGAAGGACTTGTATAAGGAGATTGAGGTCGCTAGCGTGGACGCATTTCAAGGCAGAGAAAAGGATTACATCATTCTTAGCTGTGTCAGGAGCAACGAACACCAAGGGATCGGTTTCCTGAATGACCCTCGGCGATTAAATGTCGCTCTTACTCGTGCCAAGTACGGCATCGTCATTCTTGGAAACCCAAAAGTTTTGAGCAAGGTAAGCTGCCCTGGGTTACTTACACATACCCGGTTGTTAAGTGTCTACCCACAGCATCCCCTGTGGCACTACCTGCTCAATCATTACAAGGAAAAAAGTTGTTTGGTCGAAGGTCCACTTAACAACCTTCAACCAAGCATGATCCAATTTAGCAAACCTCGCCGCACTCTCAAGATGGACTCGTTCCGCCGACACGAGACCAACGCGCGCGAATACTTGTCCACTAGTGGTACTGGCCGTTCCGGTACACCTAGCCGCTTCGATGCCAATTTCTATCGTACCCATGATGCCCTTGCGTATATTCCCTCCGACGTGCAGTCCTTGCGCTCACAGGCGACCTACTCGTCCGGTCTCCCCATGCTCGCTGCCAATGGAGGCTTCCCTCCCGGCGTCCCTCGTGGACCTGGCGGTGCGGGCAAACGTAGTGCTTATGGAAGTTATGCCAGTTCCATCATCTCTCAGGACGCTGGCCCACCTAGCAACGCCAGTATCGGTGGCGGTAGTATGGGTGGATCACTGGCCTACTCCCAGTCAGACCGTCTCCGCAGACGTGATTCGTTCTCTTCGGCAGCTGGAACCGACATGGGAAGTATGAGTGGGTACGACTACAAGAGTCAGGATGGGACGACGGACGCGGACGACATGAAGAGCCAATACACTGGAACGCAGTCGGGTGTCACTGTGTTCTAATGTGGTGTTGACAAGCACCCCGATCCGGTGAAGCTCGACGGGTCTGAGCACCCTCTGTGGCCCGTCACGCCACTGACCGAGCGTCGTTGTGCGCTTCCTCGCGGGTGCATTTCGTAGCCCATCGCATCGGTCAACCCCTTTATCGCAAGCAACCGCGTTCCTGGTACTCCCATCGCCCATCTGTCTTCCTGTGTTATCTGTTGTCTTGACAGCAAGGTAACCTGGCAATTCTCGTGGAAACGACTAGTGTCACTGATTCTAGCGAGGATTGTTCTCATGCACGTCACACTCAAAGTCTCAACTGCAGACTGATCGTTAAGCTTCCACCTGCCGTGTAGATAGAAAATTTATTGTATGGACAATTATGATCAATACAAAGTTCATGAGTTCGGCCGAATTGTTGCAGGGATGAATATGGATGAATAACCACAGTAGAAACGTAGGTACAAGAATGCTTCCGTGTCCTTTGCGGAATGCGGTATCACCTCGTAAAGACTTGGAGGTCGTCATGCCTTATGTGTGCCCCTCCTGGGGCCAGCCGAAGTATCCTCGGAAATAGCTCTCCGGTGCGACGAGGGGGGTGCAGACTGAGCCGTATGTCGCACCTTAAGGATATCCTCTGCGGGCAACATACGAGCTTGTGTGAAGAACAACTTTGCGTCCCTCTCCGCAATGTTCTCGATGTAGTATGTGTTTCCTAACACTAATTTATTTTCGGGAACCACTAGATGAGGTGAGCGACACACGAACCTCGAGGAACGAGAAACATTCCACCAGTGGTGATAATAAAGCTAGTTTCGTGTATGAAAACCGACACAGCGCCTTGAATCACATAAAATACCTACGAAAAAGCTGTTAGCCTCACGAAAGCTTTTGAAAAAAAAGGCTTTTCTACGCACGTATGTGTTATCTTTGGTGGACTTACTTGGTTTCTGGCACTTTGGAGGTATATGCATTTGACCAGCTGCAATGAACTCGCCCTCTCCAAAAATCTTTTGGAAGAACCAATTACTGTTTGCGGCTGGTTTTGGTTCAATCATTTTGGCCAGGAAAGCAACACCTAAATGGGTCGTTCAAAGTTAGTATTTCAACTGTGCTTGACTTTGATGCAGTGCTTACGTCGTGAGACTTCCTCTTGCGTGTCATAGTCAAGAACAGTCGCATTCGTTGGTGTGTTTTCGTCCCATCCCTCCTCTGGGTTGAACGGCGTATCCCTTCCCTTGCTTTTGCCTCGGATTCCTACTCCACGTTTATGCTTGCCCGCTTTTCCAAGAGGTTTGATCGGCTCCTGAGGAATGCGGACAATTTCCTTGATCTGGGGAACAAGAATCAACTCAGAACTACGCCGTCCATAGACAACCCTTTCTTGCCGCCACCACTCCAAGGGTCTGAAACGGTGGCGGTGCCCACGTCGCACCCCTTCTGGGGTAGGGGAATCTACAATAATCTGAGTCAAGAGTATACATTAGCTTTGCGATACGCACGCTCTACAGGGGTTTTGGTGACATGCTTCTCGGGTCGTGGCTTTTTGGACTTGACCTGCTCTTTCCTTGGCTTCTTTGTTGGTGGAGCATCATCTACATTACCCTGCGCATTCTCAACCTCTTCAAGATCCTGTGCAATATCATCTTCTAACCCGTTTGTATCGTATGGTGCAGAATTTGGTTGTTCCTCTTCATCCACTGGATCTGCTCTTCGTTTTCCTTTGTTAACTTTGGACTGCGCGACGACTGCTTGTTCTACTTCACCATCCCCGTTCCCGTCTCCTACATCTCTAAAGCTGACTTCGGGGGTTCGTGATCTTGGTGGGCTATCGTTGATTTGTGGAGGTGCGAAGTCATCAAGTGCTCCCGTGTTCGCATAATCGAAATCGGGGTCCGGTGTGGGTTCGCGAGCCACGAGTGACTTTGAGAGGGCTGATGAGCCACGTACATTGGTAACCGAGGGTCGCACGGATGAATGTGACCTTGGAGAAGGAATCTGATCATAATCGACTCCGGACACTCGCATGAGGGTACGGGAGATAATAGATCGCCTCGAGCTATCAGCAGCATACACAGGGTTTGTGTTCGTAAAGTAAGCCAAGGGACTTCCCTGGTTGCCTGTAAGATACAATACATAAGTTTGGTGCACTCACGCTGGTCTGCTGCTGCTATTGCTCACTCTCAGCCAAGTCCATGGACATCTCGCCATCTTCGTCAACTTCTGCAATGGGAGGGACGATAGACATACGCTTCTTCTTAGACTTTATACGAGGGGGCGTTCGATTGTCCGCCTGCTTTATGACCTGCTCGAAGGGTTCGAACTCGTCCGAGTTTCTATCAACATAGGCGACTGCCATCCCTGTTTTCTTGCCGCGAGCAAGATCGTCAGCACGGAACGGGATGTGCTGTCTCGGAGGTCCTCTTCGTGTACCGAGAGAAGACTTTCTGCGGTCTGTGGACTCTCGTGGCATTGCTGTGCGTCGTCGTCGTCGATAACAGCGAGCCCCTTGAGGGTGGTGGGGAAAACCAACAAGGGCGCGACGCGATATGTCACGTTATGTCACGCGGTACCATTGTCACGCAGGCTAGTAGTACTAGCTAAGGAGTAGGTGACCTGGTCAGCGTCGACCTGAGTAAAGCCAGTGTCGTCCTATCGTGTAGCGGTTTCCTCCTCCTCGCCCCCACCCCGCTCACTGCTACCTGAGTCGTTAGCTCCTGAACACTACGCGGCGGCTCTGCTGCAATGTACTCGCGGGACCCAGGTGGATGTGGGTTGCTCCGGAAGTGCGACTGCTTACCCCAAACCCTTAACTCCATGTCCAGTCTTGCCGCCTTCAGTCCCTGCCTTTCATCCACAACGACGGGCCAACTCTTAACGAACGCATTCTGTGGCCTGATCATGACTTCCCCGGTGCGATTGGGGTCACCCCATACGACAGGTCGAGCCAGCCCGGCGTTCTTCTTCTGCACACGACCACTCATCCCTGCGAACGATGCCACGTAGTACATCATGCTCTTGTCTTTGCCTCTCCAGTCATCTGCCAGACGACCTTTGCGCTCCTTTGTCATCAAAAAGGTCTGCAGGGGCGAACATTGCGCGTAGCTCAAACCACCAGAGGTGTGGGGCATATGTTCGATCTCTCGGCTACGTGGGTTCAACCGGCGTTGTTCTGAGAGACGAGTAGCGACGAAGGCGTGCCATGGATAGGTTGGCTTTTTCAAGTTACTGAGCTGGTAGGAGGTCAAGCCGTGGACGTGCTCACGAGCTGCCCACTGCTTGAGAAAAGAATCCCGGGAAGCACGTATTTTTCTGAGATACTGGGCAAACTCCTTGGGTGACATGACTTCGAGGTTCGGAATATATGACTGCCGCCAGTGTTCTGGGCTCTGTGTCTGGGGGATATAGTCGGAGTCGATGATGTGCTCCCCCACCAATTCTTCTGCGAGCCACGGTTTCTGGGGAGTAACTTTGAGCTCGTCCCAGTTCTTGATCCACAATGCCTGTGGTTCTGCAGAGTTCCATTCTGTCTGATACTCTGTGGTGTCGACGTTCTTTATGGTGACATAGGCGCCGCGGCGACGGAGAGGGAGGGGGCGTTTGAAGCCCCAATGACCGCGGTGGGCATCGCCGCCGTGTGTAGTGTAGACCTGACCGATACGAGGGTCGAAAGAGGAGAACTTGGAGTGCTTGAGGAGCGTCCCAAAGGTCGAACGGGTCAACGCTGAGGAGGGCATCTGTCCAAGCGACTTTGTTTTTCTTTTTTTTTTTCTGTAGGAAAGTCGGCATCTTCCGGATGATACAAAAAGCCAACGCGCGCGACCATTCGACTCAAACCCAACGACGTCCAAATTACTGTTTGTCCTCCTGCACATGCAACCACCAAGGATGGACAGTCCAGACAAACGTCGGAGATAAATACTCTGTGGGTCGTCTCAAAAACAATCTTTGCTGATGTTCCTCCCACCGGGTTGAGGGATCAGGACGCAGGATCACCTGGAGATGTTCACATTTCTTTCCCTCTTTCGCTCGCAGTATTATGCGTAGTACTACAACGCAATAGTGAGTTTCTGTTCCGCCAACACGTGTACTGCCTCAGTCTCTGAAAGTTACACAGGTGGTGAGTTTGTGTCATCTCTGGGCTCCGATCGTTTCTTCAAGCAGCATATCCCGCAAGATGGGTTTTTTAATGCGAGCCTGATGTGAGTGTTTTCAACGACCTTGATCGCGTTCAGGCAATTTTTCGGTCGAGCACCAAGGATGATCATCCTGGTAAAAGAACACATCCCGCCCATGAGGGTCCCTCCTTGGTTGAGGGTGTCGTTTGAGGTTCCTACGGAACTAGCGACAGTTGGAAGTGGATGGGAAGTTAAAGGCGAGGCTGAGGTGTTCTACAGTGATCTGTTGTCTCCCCCCCCCGTCAACTTGGACCTTGAACTGATCTATTTCTTTTACAGCGACGCTGCCACTGCGAACCACTGTCCTTTGGATTTAATAGAGAGTATATCCTGTACATACAGCCTTGAGTTAATTGGAACGATGTGCTATGAGACGGTCACGAGAATGGTTGATGCTGGAATCTTGCCAAGACAACTGGCTCAGCCGAGCGGCGGGTAGTGGTGACTTTTAGTCTCTTCCCTTCTTTCTCGCGCACATACCTCTGCCCCTCCTCTCCCCCTTCCCAAAAACCACCACGCGTACACGACTTCGCCTGGTTTGTCGTTCTTCGTATTCGAACGCGGTTCTACTCTCGTTCTCTTTTTTTTCGTTTTTATTTGGCTGCCGCCGCTTATTTCTGGTCTTGCACCTCCAAACGTTCTCATCACCCAGTTCCTGCGGGTTTCACTGCCTCTCTCTACCAACATCTTTGCCGGATTGGAGGGCAAGCACCCGCTTCTGTTCTTTCTGTACCAGCCAAACTGACTATCGTTGCGCCAGTCAACCTCTCGCGTCGAAAGTGAACTATCTTCTCCCCCGACGTGTAATCTGTATTGAGTTCAGGTCCTGCAGTGCTTTCTCCCTCAAATGAGATGTATCACCGCGCCTACCCATCAGTTCGTTCTGTGCCGTCGTCCCCCATTACGCCGTCGCCCAGTCCACGTCTGGCACCACTCCTCCCGCCTGCCGCTCTTGAGAACTTGTCAAGCAAATCATCGGGTCTCTTACTTAACCAATCTTCTGCAGACGTGTCACCCGAGGTTCGTGCGGCGTCCAAAGACCCGACGTTCTGTGGAATGCCTTTGAAATATGTATCGTGAGTGCCATCCGTGCCGATAGTCATCTCACCAATTAAAACTTGTTCCTCACAAGCCTTGTTACTCTTGCCGTGCAGAATGCATCATTGTCCATTGTGATGCATTATTCACGTGTTTCCACCCCCGCCCATTTATCATACTCTCCAGCGTCGGCCGTTCTCTTGGGTGAGATTATAAAGGGTTCGATATCCTTCATAATCGCACTGTGGAGGGCCAAGGATGCAGATCTATCATTATCTTCCCGTAAATCTTTCTGCGGTATCATTTACTCGTTTACTCCTTGGTCCACTCCATTCCGTCAAGTATGCAGCGAGATATTCAGCACCGATTGTTGGAAGCTCTCGATTCCTGCCCTACTTTACGTTGTGCAGAATACCCTTCAATTCGTCGCCATCGCGAATCTGCCTGTCGCCTCGTTCCAAGTCGCATACCAGATGAAGATTTTGACTACCGCCGCATTCTCTGTCGTACTCCTTCGAAAGAAGCTCTCACCGACAAAATGGCTCTCGTTATTTTTCTTGGCTATTGGTGTTGGCATCGTTCAAGTTCAAACTTCTACCTCGAACACCCGACCGAGCGAAGTTCACGTGGGCAGCGCCCATGACGCGGCACCGCTATATATCCATATCATGAGCCCACTCAAGGGCTTTGGTGCCGTTACAGCTGCTTGTTTCACATCTGGTCTAGCCGGGGTGTACTTTGAGATGGTTCTCAAGAACTCAAAGGCTGATCTATGGGTACGGAATGTCCAATTGTCTTTGTTTTCCCTCCTCCCGGCCGTCCTACCCATCTTGTACACCCCTCAGTTCCCCACATCCAACGGTCTCTTTAGCTACATTTTTCGCAACTTTGGTGGCTGGGCGTGGGCTACCGTGGCTGTCCAAGTCTTTGGTGGTTTGGTCACAGCAGTTGTCATCAAATATTCAGACAACATTCTCAAAGGCTTTGCCACGTCTATCTCCATCATCCTTTCGTTTCTCGCGTCGGTGGTGCTTTTTGACTTTCATGTCACG